>PYSR01000156.1:0-81682 GCA_003049425.1 Magnaporthiopsis incrustans | reverse complement strand
CCCCTCCTCCCTCCTTGGCCTACTCCAAGTGAGGGCTCGGCGCCCTGCCCGTCCACCGGCCGAACCGGCCCGGAACACGCCTGGCCAAGCCCCAGACCCCGCCCCAGGCCCAGTCCCACCACTCGGGAATCGTGCGGTCGAAGGCGGCCGTGAGCTCCTTCCACGCGGGGCGGAGAGACCACGGAATCGCCAAAATGGCGGTGAACACCGCCGCGACGACCCTCCCCAGGAGGCGCCCGGCCCGGACGCGGAAGCTCCCGAAGGAGTCCAGGGGCATGCCGGCGGCCACGCCGGCGGCCATCTCCCCGGCCGTGATGAGGCCGGCCCAGTATCGGGCTGGGGCGGCGAAGAGCACCCGGCAGCCGGCCACGGCGGCGCCGGCGCCGGCGGACAGGGCGTAGGCGGCGGCGGCCACGCCGGCCAGGCCGACGGCCAGGGCGGTCATGGCGGCGGCCACGAAGCCCAGGGCGGCGGCGAGGGCGGTGATGGCGGTGGCCAGGCCACCGAGGAAGGGGACGGCGGCGGCAGCCGCGGCGAGGGCGGCGAGGGCCTCGGCAATGCCCCAGCCAGACATGGTGGGGTGGCGGCGGTGGTAGTGGTGGTGACGGTGGTGGTGGTGATGGTGGTGGTGGTCTCTGTGATTGTGTGTATTGTCAGCAGTACTTGGAGATTTTTTTGGTTCGTTTGAGCCAAGGTCGAAAACTGGAAAAGAATCAAAGCTGGGGGATTCGCTGGTGTTTTGTACGTGGGCGGTCAGCATTGCTTCGTCCGCCGCTCCTTCCCGTTCAAATATGGTGTTCAGCAAAACGGCAAGCGGCCCCTGGCTCGAATCCAGCCACCTGTGTAGTTTGTTCCTACCCAAACAAGCTCGACCAGGTCCGAGTTCGAAGGTGCGCTTCGGAAGGCAAGTCCATTCGACCACCCACGTCATCCAAAAAATTGGCCTACCATTGCTGTAAAGAAGGAGCGGGAACAGCCGGAGCCCAGCTGCCAGTTCCGTCACGGAGGCTGGGTTTCGACTCCGCCTAGGAAAGGATGGTGGTGAACTCGCTCTTTTGGGGTTACTACCTAGGAAGATACATCTAGCTCTGGGGGTCAGAATAATCCGGGCGTAAAAAGTCAAACGTGTCCAGGAGCTCAAAATTGAAGAATTCTGTGATGTCGGTACTAAAGCCGAAATCGTGCACCTGTGGCAGCAAGCCCGCGACGCCGAACTCCTGCTGCTGCTGCCGGGGTTGCTGATGTTGCTGGGCATAGTCTGCTGCCTCGTCCGCCTGACCAGTGCTATTATTTCCAAGCCCTGAGCTTCTATCGGACAGGCCTGCAGTGGGTGTCGCTGGTACTGCAGCCGGAGGCGTGTCCAGAACCTGGTTCAGCACGCGCTGGATAGCCTCCTTGACGGCGGCGCATAGCCTGGCGTTCGCTGCGTCTGGGCCGGTCCAGCCAAGGAAGCCGACCAGCAGGCTGAGCTGCAGAATCATGTTGGACCGAGAGATGGTGGGGTTTGGATCCCTCCGCGGAGCCTGGCCAGACTGTTGCTGCTGAAATAGGCTGAGAAGCTCCATGCAGAGGACGCCGCCGGCGGGCGCGGCATACGTTATGATCTAATGCCGAGAGAAGGGCCCAAGCCATATAAGCGATTATCATGGTGGGACGGGAGAGCAAAGCCGGCAACGGGGTACTCACAAACGAGTCCATGGGGAAAGGGGCAGGCGCACTCACGATCCACTGAAAGTCACGCTGTACTCCGGCCACACGGTCGCGGTGTGTCCAGAGCGTGATGGTCATGGTCACAATCTCGACGCTGATAGTCAACAACTCTGTTGATATCGGCGGGGGCGGGGCCGTTGTTGTGCTCTGGGTTGACGATGGCGGTGGCCAAGCAACTCGGCCGAGCAGGCGCTCGATAAAAAACATGTTCTGCAGATGCTCCAGGCGCATCATGATTTTGCCAAACAGCTCCATGGCGCTGACGCTCGGGTCGTGTATGTTCTCGGGCTTCCACACCAGGACCCCGGGGATCTGGGCTGTCTGACGAAGTTCCCTCTCCTTGAGGCTAGCAAGTTGCTCGTAGCTGGGGCGCATACTGGGACCGCCGAGGGCTATCTCGAGAATCTCGTCCCGGACGAAGGCCGAATTGACACGGGCACGCATGTACTTGACTGACGTCATGATGTCAACGCGGCTCCATTCGTCTGGTTGGAGCTTGGCCGCCACCTCGATGAGGCTGCTGCGACTCCCCATAAGCTCTTCGTTGGTTACGTCCAGGGGTAGCTTGGTCGATATGTATCGGCTGCTGATGAGCGGCGGACGGCCCGTGACGATAGCGGCGGCTTTGTCGAGCGTCATGATACCGTAGAAAAGCCGCCGACGGGCCTCGTACGATATAGATGGCCTCTTGTCCGCGCGGTCCTGGGCGGGGTCCACGTGCATGCCTAGGTATGAGCACAGGGCGACCGTCTCTGACGCCATGATGGCGCACCGGAGACCTGCGGTGGGAGAGAAAAAGCCGTTTGTTAGAGCTGCAGCAGACTAAGGGCTCTCTGGGCGGCGAGGGATGGATGAAGCAAGGGACCTACCCGTGTCACTGGAGACCATGGACTCGAGAGCGCCGTTCTTGTACGACAGACACAGCAGAAGCGAGTTGGCGCCATTTTCCTTGCAGAACTCGCCGCACTTGATGGCGCATTCCTTGTACACGAGCATGAGCTGGCGCAGGTCGACGGCATCAGCACCCTCCAGCCTCATGTGTGCGGCATACTCGGCGGGGGTGTACTCGAGGGCGCCAAAGGCGTAGACGTTGAAGGCGATGCCAAGCGACTCCCAACGTAGATTCCGGCCAGAAAACGATGCAAGCCAGTCTTGGGGCTCGTGTATCTCCTCGTCGAACGGCGTGGATGAATTGGCGCAGATGATCTCGGCCAGCGCAGCCAGGCTTTTCCGAGAGCGGCTGGCCAGGTAGTCGCCGAATGTCTCCCAGATGGAGGCAATGATGTGGCCCATGGCAGGCCTCACCCAGCCGTCCATGGGGCTGAAGTTGCGGTTGTACAAGAGCTTGCCGGTCTCGGGCGGGGGGATGCTCCTGAGCACGCGGACGTACTCTTCCATCCTGTACGGGCATATCGCCGTGGTCGTGCCAGGGCTCGCATCTCCAGTAAAGGTCGGCCCGGAACGGCCACGGAGATCGGTAGCCGGGGGAGTCCACTGTTGCGTGTTGTTGACGTAGGCTGACGACGGCTCCGGTTGAGCCGCTGATGTGCCGGCGAGCTGGCCGCCAGCCTCTGCGAACACAGCCGAGAAGCTCGTCGGGCCCAGATAGCCTGGTGAGTCACAGCGGCTGGCAGGAGGAGACATGGGGTTCGGGCTCTCCTCGCGGTCTCCCTCGGAGCGAGGACCGGACGGAGAGGGCCTCAGCGATGGAGCGGCAGGCCTTGCCGACGATGGCGTGTGGCGGTCCGGTGGCCCAGTCCTGGTCGAGATGGTGGCCGGCCTCCGAGCGGCGCTGCTAGAGGCTGAGCCGGTGATTAGGTAGACGCAGTCAGAGTCAGCGTTCCTGCGCCTGCACCTCTGGCATGAGGGCAGGGAGTGGTCGCATGCCAGCTTGCGCTTGCGGCATGGCTCGCTACAGATTTGCGGCTCATCAGCGGGCTACCTTAGCCAGGGGTTGAGTCACAATAACGCCTCGAGAGGCCTGCCGCAAGGAAACTGGAGAGGGGATGGCTCCGACTGACGCACGCACCATGCCTGCTGGCGACCGTTGCGTCGTCGCGGGACGGAGCTCGGAGCTGAATTAGGTCGCGGCTCCATGGCACGCCGGCGATGGCGCGCGTGCGCCACGTGCCACCTTTCGTGGCGTCTCGGAGACTCCGCGAAGGGCGCGCAGATCGGGACTCAGGGGCCTTGGCTTGGTGTGTTGTCCTCCCGGAATGGATGTCTTGTCCAGTCCGATCGACAGTGGTGAGGTTCAACGAGGAACCCAACTAGAAGACGCCATAACTAGATGAGAATCATCTCGGATCGTAAGCCGGCGCCTCTACCCAACAAGACGGGATATGGCATCGTGACAAGAGCAGCAGCGGCATCTTGACCCGGCGCTCGGTGCTCGGCTCGGAGGTCAGGTTGGCTCGGCGCAATGAAAATGCGAGTCTGACAGTCGGTGCTCGGAGAAGATGCAGGGCCTGCAGCTGTGGGTAGGAGCCGACTGACTAATTCGGGAGGAGATGCGGGGCAGCCCTGCGCAAGGCCATCCATCATGCCAAAATCGACGGCTTTTTGGAGGGGCCCAGGTCAGATTGCGGATGTGGAAAATCAGAGCTGCGCCTAGAAAATAGGAGCTGATACAGCACCCTGATCCCAGAAGATTGGAAGTGTATAATCCCGCTTGGCCAACAGCGCAGGCATAGAGTGCGCCTTGTCACTGCCGCATGTGGCTCAGAATTGGCTGCAGCCAATTTGGCGTCACGCCCTGCTAACGTCTCCTAGTGGGCCACCGTGGGGCACATGTCAGCTACCAAACCCAAACGAGCCTTAGGCAGACCGATGAGTCGATCGGCCCAATGCAGGCACCACCATCGGCTCTCGGGCTGGCCGTCTGCTGCTGGCAGTGCTGCAATGCAATGCCTTGCTTTCAGAGTCACCAGCACCCTGATGGCAGCGTCATGCCAAGTATAAAATTTCCTGCCTGCTGCCTCCTAAGGCAGCTTTCCTCCATCAGCAGTCCATCTTCCACATGCGTCTCGAACCCTAGGGAAACAGCCTTGTCTAATCAACCACCACTATAAATATCAACGGACCACAACCCTCTATCACATCAACCAAAACGAGATATCAAACCCGGCACCCGGCTGCACGAGTCCACTCAAACACCTGCAACACCCACTCAAATACAACACAATGGCTCCCTCACATCACGCCCCTGTCCTCTCCCTTGGACCGGCCATCCCTACGCCTTGGACGCCTGAGGGCTTCCCTTCTACCCCATCGGCATCCAACGCCAAGTCCGGGCCATCCCACCCCGCCGCACCGGCTGCCTTCGCAAGCTCGGCAAGCTCCGTCATGACGACCCAGACCAACAGTGCCGACACCATAGCCAGCAAGAAGAGCTGGCTGTCGGCCCTCAAGAGCTCTAAGAAGTCGAGTTCTAGCTCCAAGAAGAAAAGGGACGCCGACACGGCCAAGGCTTCAAAGCCGAAGCCGAGTGCCGATGTCTACGAAGCAAGGGCTGCGTACTTCGCCAACAGTATGATATCCTCCAATCCGCAGAATCTGCACTAATGCAGGTGGTTGTTGACCATTGTTTTCGTCTTTTTCTTGCAAAAAGGGGCATGAAAAGTATGCCGGCTGTCGTTTTTAACGAGCGGTGAGCGTTTCTTTCCGTCACATTTAATTTCTAGGAATGGTTTAAGCCTGGCATGGTGAGATAGGGGCGCCACACATTTATTCTATTTTGCGCCTGGCACAGATTTGTGATCTTTACTTCTTCGTTTCTTTCTTTTCTTTTTCTTAGGCGTGGGCACCACTGCCTGTTTTATTACTATGGGCACTGTCGTCTTTAAATATCATTCCATATCGTAAATCTGCTGGTAGGAGTAGGTACTCCTGTTTACAGACGGCTCGGAGAACTCCAAAAATGATGAACAATGATCTCTGTGATCAGGGAAAGGTCCTCTAGTTGTGCATGAAGGGGGAAGGATCTATCTGTTAGAAGTAGAGCCTTGGACTAGGCCTTATGTACAGGGAGGGGATCGCCCTTTGGGCGATCCTCTGATCGTCATGTGACAGGGCACGGGACCCGGAGGGTCCCGCTGCCTCCCCTGGGGATCCCCCTTTCTCTTGATCGCACGCGCACACGGATGCTATTCCAACAAAATCGGATATTATTACATTACCAAAGCTCGTAAACTTGAAAGTGCACCAGTGTCACCTTTTATAAGCAATTTGTGCTTGCTCAGCGAAAGGCCGAGCCTAAATTATTACATAAAAAAAAACGGAAATGGCGAACCAGACCGGCGGAGGCCGGAGAGCGGCTAGCCGTAAAAATAAACTTAGGAAGACATGTGAACGGCTTCCACTCCCGAAGCCAGCATTGCTAGCAGTAAAAATAGGATTAGAAAGGCATGTGAACAGCCTCAGCTCCCGAAGCCACCATTACATCAGTGGAACTTTGTGGGCGTCATACTTTCTCCGTTGCTTTGGGCCGCGCTCACATAAACTTCCTTTCTCCCACTCTTTCTCTTCATTCAGCTGTTAACGTTATCAGACCATCCTGTCCATCCGGCGAGCCGATCCATCTCCCGAAATTTTGTCACCGCGCAAACTACAACCAAACCAGCTTCGCCGCTCCAAGAAAACCCAGCCCGCCGCCCGACACGATGACTGTTATCCCAGCGACGGACCGGCCAGCGACGCCAGTGATAGAGGTGAACCTTCAGGTTGGGCTGCCCAGGGGCTCTGCGCCTTATATCTTGCATCAACAAGGCGACTACCGCGCTCGCGTATACCTTGATGCAACCGCGACCCACGCCGTCCCCCAGCCCAGCCCCAGGGAGACTCCCTCGAGCCGGTCCGAAATCGTGCACGCAGCAACACAGACGGACGCTCAAGATTCCGGGAAATCCCAGCAGCCACCGCAAGCGAAAGCTCGTGCGAAGAATACCGATCGGTTCAAGTCCTGGGAGATTACTCGCATGCGAGACAGACACCCCTGCACACGCCGGGCCGCGCGCCTCCAGCGTCGTCGATCCGCCGACGAGAGTCTCGCCGATCAACGGCGGCGCGCGGAATCCGGGATGCGCGACGTACCCGATCAAGCATGCAAGGAACCTAGCGCGGTGGAGGGCGGCGTAGAGTACCTACTCATGATCCCGTTTGCACTATTCACATCGTGGGCGATGGCTATCGCTATAGTAAAGTGTGGTATCTTCAGGTCGGAGTACACGTCAATAATTTGGTCGGTTCTCGCAGTTTGTTATTGCTTTGTTGGTGTTTCAGGTATTGCTCATAACCAAGAGATGCTGGAATCTCTTAAGCATGCTGGGTACGTTTGCCCGCGCTGCGGGGGGGTAACACGTGCGGGCAAGGCGAGGCTGGCGCTCGCGGAAAGGGATCTCGCGGACTTAGTGTCGCAAAGGAACGGGATCCACGCGGGATCTACGGTATCAAGACCCCGGTGCTGATACAGAGCCTCGTCCGGCCCCGGACGGTGCGCGGGGCGCACCGACCGGGGGCCGACGAGTGCGCCCTAATCCTTACCGCGCACCTGTATATATAGAGCCAGGGAGCCTCCTACTCTCACCCTTTCCTACTAGTTCTTTAAGAGATAAATCAAGTACCAGGTCTACTGCACCTACGCTCTATTTTGCAACACTTAGTTTCTGCAATGAAGGCAGAGTCTTTGAAAAAGACCAAGAGTGACTAGGTAGTGCTTCGCATTTTGAGGCCTAGCAAACCAATCAGCCAGGCTATATCTACCGCCTACCCAGCTATAGATAGTACTGCCTCGGCCAGATATTCATGGCCGTCTTCAGTCCCTCGCCAATGGGAAGCCCCGCGTGCTTCGTCCTGGCATCTCCCGTTCCGTTGTCGTGCAGGTTGGCCCAAAACACGGCATTGCCAGCCACCGGCCGGAACGCCACCCCGCCCTTGGGGTGTCTCCTCCAGACGGGTTCCTTGCCCGTCCACCGGCGCATCATCTCCTGTTCCTCCGTCTCCTCCAGTAACGGCGCGTCCTCCTCCGATCTGCCATCTAGCGCTGGCGCGACTGGAGGCTCAACAAACGGGAAATACGTCTCCCCTCCGGTGCAGTTGTCCTGCAGGCCCACAAAGAAGCTCGCGAGCCGGTTCCAGCCCCTGCCGGACCCGTCGGCGGCCGCGCGCGGGACGCTCCACCAGTCGCTGTGCAGGTTGAAGCGCTGGCCCTTTGTGTACCGCACCAGCTGCGGCGGGCCGATGTCGTCCCAGCCGTCGCGGAACAGGCCCGCGCCCATCAGCCGCTGTGCGCGGCGCAGCACGCACACGACGGCGGGGTCGTCGCGCGGCAGCCCCGCCGACGTCGAGGTGCGCTGCGCCGTCACCTGCCGGTAGCTGTTTGCGGAGCCGCCTGGGTGGTCGACGCGCGACGGGGCAAAAAGCGGCTCGCCGACGCTTACGAGAGCGGCGGCCTCATAAGCGGATACGAAGTTGTGAATGTAGATGACGAGCGGCGAGGCGGAGATGATCTCGATCCGGTAGGCGTGGGTGTCGTCACACACGAAGGGAGCGATGGTGGTGGTGTTGGGCGACGTGGCTGGCTGGCTTAGGTTTGTCTTGATGGGCTTGGCGGAGAAGATGGCGATGGAGGAAATGTCCGGAGTGGGAAAGTGTGGGACGAGGGAGAGCACGGGCGCTACGGTTGACGATCTGATGAGACATGCCACGGAGACGAGACAGGCAATGAGGGAAACGACGGCACCCAGTGTGCCAAGAAGCCTCTCCAGGGCAAGTCGGCCGGACGGTGGTAACGACAACACCCACAGGGCTTTCGACGGCTGCGCGGCTCGTGGTATGGTATAGTTTTTAGGCATTGTCCCCATCACCGCGCGCACTCGTTTGCACTGGAAATTTAATTGGTGTCGAACGACCTCGCCAGAAGACAGGTGGTCGAGACATTGGTCTAGTATAATCCGCGATGAAGCAGAGCAACAGATGCCAGCGGCACAGGGCGAACAGCTGGTATTTGACCTTTTACAGCTGCTGCGACGCTGCGTGGCGTGGCACAGTAGCCACCAAATCTGACTTTTTTGTTTGTGTAAACCAGTGACACCACCCCGACGAATCTCTCGCTTTCTCCATGGCTGGTTCGAGCAAAACCGAGTGTAAGTGTGGCAGTTTATCCAGTGGTGTGTCGTCCCAGGGCAATGTAGCATCAGCCGATGCTACCCACCATCAAGCATGCGTGTCGACCGTCGACTCCTATGGCCAAAAAGGTGCATGGCCGACGGAAATGGATGTGATTTTCGGTCAACTGTTCTCCGCATTCTGTCCAGTCCTCCCATTGGCTCTTTTTACAACCACCGGCGCTCACACATCTCCGTCTTGCCTTGATGGGAAAGACGCGATCGTTGGTAGCCTGCATCGTCGCTGTCCAGTCGTGCTATGATCTACCCATCCGCAGAACTCTCCAGCAGCTCATCCGACCGGCAGTCGCAGGACTGCGAGCAGGCCGTAGGACTCCAAAATACTATCGGTCCGCCTGTGCTCAAAGGCCCACACAACCCGAATTCACCACCCCTGTGTCGAACGCAAAGTACAACTCCTAGGTCCTGCCGATGACAAGCAATATGTGAATGGATGGTAGCGCCACCGGGGTCTTTTAGTCCGCTCGGGTCTCTAAATCCGCCGGAGGAAGCGGCGCGAAGCCGGCCACGCGGCAAATCCAGACTCCTAGCTGCGCCTTTTGCCTCGGAACGCTGATAGTCGCCGAGCTCGGTCTCTACCAGTACGCACACCCGTGGGCTCGTAGCAAAGCGGCCTGTGCGATGGCTGGTTGAAGTTCTGCGGCCCATCAAGGCCGTCAAGGAAGCTGACTAGGTATGCGGGTGAGGAGGATAGGACGGCCAGAACCCATTCAATTCGAACCGCTAAAAAAGAATAAATAAAAAGTCCATTGGAATAGGTTTAGGGTATAAAAATTATTACAGAGGGTGAACAGGGCAGCTCCCTATGCTGAACATTCTAGTATCGTCCCCACAGGTATGATTTGCCATGACATGCCAGTCCCACGGCATCGAAGCAGAGAAGGGCTCAAGCTGCCTGCCATGCTAAGCCCTGAGCTGCCCAGCCAAAAGGGCTCCAGCTCGAAAACCAGCCAGTCCCGCGTCGGGCCTGCGCCTCCTCCTCCATCATCCGAGACAAGACGCCCGCCTGCTCGGCCCCGAAGAGCTCGCCAAACACCTTGTGGACTGACCGCGGCCGGCGCTCGTCGAAGCTGTCCCAGTTGCCGACGCGAAAGCAGTCCTCGCGGGCGCCGTGCCTGATGAGCAGCTTGCACGCGCCGAGCCACGCCTCCTTAGCGGTCTCCCTCCTGCCCGCCGCCGCCTTGCGGCTCCGCACCATCTGCAGGCACGACACGAGAAAGAGCGCCCAGACGGTCCGCCCGTCGTTGACGTACACCCGCTGGTTCGGGTCTGCGGACAGCGGGGGCGACAGCAGCAGCGCCACCATCGCAACGTCGACGGGCGCGTCGTCCCGGACTGAGTGGTATGGCATCTTGACGGGCGTGACGCGCAGCGGGCGCAGGGCGTAGTCGAGGTACGGCCTCCCCTGCTTGCGGCCCATGAGCGTGAGCCCCTCGGGCGTGGTGAGCTTGGCGCCGACGTAGCGCGTGAGGCGCGCCTGGATGGCGAGGGCGATGAAGTCGCACCTGCCGCGCTCTTGGTACTCATCCCAGTTGAGGAACCTGGATCTGGGCAGGTCCCGCACATTTGTCCAGTGGCTGGAGACCCCGTCGTCCTTTGCGTAGCTGCTGTTGACGCGGTCCACCTCGTCAAGCAAGGCGACCATGGTCGACTCTGGATAGCAGCTGTTGCAGCCCTCGTTGTTGCCGCCGCTTCGTTTCTCCACCTCGTGCGCGTAGTAGAGGAGCTCGTCGACGAGCCCGATGATGCGGTTAAACGATGCCTCCTCGGAAAAGCGGCCCTCCGGGAGGCCCTTGAGTAGCCGCAGCATCACCTTGCACAGCGACAGCGGCGCGTTAAAGTCGGACGCAGAACCGAGCTCGTGCTTCAGCTCATCCGAGTACGAATCGCGGAGGAAGTCGCGCACGGTGCGATGCAGAAAGTCGACCGGGTGCCATAGAAACGTCGGGTGCGCGCCGTCGCTCACGTCCAGGAGGTCCCCGCACCGGTTCTGGACGCGGTCGGCCCAGACCACGCGCGATGACCGGATTGCCCCGCTATCCAAAGGCTCGACAAGAGCCAATCTTGCGTAGTCGGCGTCGCGTCGCTCCGTTTCCAAGAGTTCGAAGGCAAACAGCGGAAGCGGCTGGACCTCCTCGATGGTTATAAGGAACGTCTCAGCCATCTCCCGCCGGAAGCTCGGATGGATTCTCTGGATAATGCGCTCAAAGTAAGCCTCCAGGTCAACTGGCAGGTCGGACACGATCTGTTCCAGCTTTTCAATCGGCTCGTTGCGGTTAACGGCCAGACGTATGTCCCGGATGACAAGATACACCCAGAGCCAGACCCCCTCGGCCTGCTGGGCGATCTTTCTGATGATCCCTTGACGGCTCTCGGGATCCAGCTTGTCAAACATGTCGTTTTCCAGCAGCGTTTTGGAAATATGACTCTGGATGGCGTCCATGGTGTAATTGTGGAGGACCAGGGCGTTGGCCGGCAGGTTGAAGACGCGGTCAAAGACGCTCCGGGGCCGCGTCGACACGCACAGCTTGATGTGGGCCGTCGCCGCGAGAAACGTGAGCACCTCGACCACGTCCTCCTCCATGCCGTCGTACTCGTCGAGCCCGTCGATGAAGAAGCAGAACCTCATTGGGAGCTGGTCCTGCTCCGCGATAAGCCGCAGTGTCGACTCGAGCTCGGCTCTCTCCCAACTGTCGAACTTGCTGCGCCCTTTTGCGACCTGCGGGATGAGGCTGGGCGAGCTTCGGAGGATCTCGAAGACGAGGGTTCGCAGGAGGCCCACTCGGGACTTTTGCAGGTCGAAGCCCTGGTTCCAAAAGTAGTAAGACGCAGTGCAGAGCTTCGCCGGATGTGCCCATCGTCCCAGCGCGCTCTGAGTGGACGCGTGCTGGGAGGCAAACTTCATGAGTGTCGACTTCCCACTGCCAGCCTGCGCGTCCGTCCTGGCTTGTTAGCACCAGCCCCTGTGTGTAATTATTTCCAGACATCGTTTCGCGAGGGGTACCGTACCTTGCCAGTTATCCAGAAAATTCCTCTTCCGAACTCTAGCCAGTCCAGGAACGATGTTTTTCCTCTGTCAAAAAGCCACTCGCTAGTGTACTTGTCCGATTCAGGTACGCGAGAGAATCGGCGGTGCAGATCTTGGAAGAACAGGCTCTCTAGAACCTCTGTCTGCTGCTTGCTCACTTTCCTTTCCACGTCGAGGCATTCCAGCCTCTCCTTGAGAGCGGCCAGCCCGACTTCCTTGTTTGTTGCCATTGTGTGTATGTCTTGCCGGATCTGATCGAGCTTGAACTCGGTGTTGATGTTGTAATTCTGATGCAGGTCCCTGAGAGACTTGAGCTCCTTGGCCACGGCTGACTGCTGGTCTCTGGTGAACAAAATGTCAAGCGCGTCGCATTCGATGCTTGTCAGACTTTCGGAAATCACGAACCGGGGCTCACGGCGGGTTCTACACTCACACTTGCACCATGGCGCTGACGTTTTGCCTTATGCGGCCGTCCAGGGACTCCAGACGAGCCCTCAGCTTGTCAATGTCCCCTTTCTTGAGCTGCGCCGTCAGCATAATTCGAGCCGCCTCCAGGCTCTTGAACCTGGTCCCCCCGGGCATTTTCAGCTTCAGCAGAACCGCACGCAGCTCCGCGTGCAGCTTCTCGGATTCGGAAACAAGTGGCCGCAGATTCTTCCATTGCTCGGAGACTAATGGGTTGTTGGAGGCCTGATTATTGCAGCGCTGGATATCATCGAGGATGTGCTCTAGCTCACTCAGCTCCGGGATGGCGATATGGGCCGCCTGTCTAGCCGCCGTCGCCGCCTGGGCAACCTTGATGCCGAAGTCGATGAACGTGATTATGCCCGAGACCAGGCCAACTATGGTAACGGGATCCATGGCTAATTCTCACGGCAGGCGCCCGGCCTGCAGCAGCACGGGAAGTGATCGTTACTTGTTGAATGATGCAATACGAAAAGCTGGGAGTGCGCGCGCCCGCTGCTCACCCCTCAAGAAAGCGCAGCCTTGCCACACTTTCGGCCTGTTGACAAACCCCGCCCGACACTTACCGCCTTCCCAGCTCGGCACGATAGCATAAAGTGGCAGAGGATAGCATAAAGTGGCAGAGGCAGTCCAAGGTTCGAAAACGAGCCAATCCGTAAGCGCCAAGTCGCCACACATGCGGCAGGGCGGCGCACCCCAGCGTTAAAGTAAAGGAGAGGGGTCAGGCTGTCCGAAACCATGGCGAAAATTGTGAGCTGCTCGTTTTTGCCGGCTATGTCCACCCGCAACTGTCCAACCATGTCGCCTTGAATCGACCAACGACAACGACGAGAAAAGAAGCATGGCGTCGCGTTTGACTCGCGTCTACTCTCTGTCCGACGACTACACCGACCAGAGCGACGACGACATCGAACAGCAGCGGAATGACGAAAACAACATTCAAACGAGATTGCTGCAAGGATACGACCTTAACTCCAGGCTCCCGCTCCGGCAGCACAACAACGGCTGCATCCGAATCCCAGCCTTGATTTGCCACAAGATTGGGCTGGCTGCGCTTGCGATTTACCCTTTGGTTCTTTTAATACTTGTACTTGGGGGGCTGCTTTGGGGCCTTTGGTCACGGGATCTGCAAAACAACAAGCTGAGTCCCCTCGTGCTGGTAGCCATTGCCCTGCTAGCGTTGTTGATACAAATTGGGGCGAGACTTAAGAGATAATTGCTAGTTATACGAGTTGCCAATGGGGCCAAGCACTTTCCAATGTTAAAGTTCTTTATTACTTTCTTTCATCTTACAAAGTTCATAGGTCTTTGTCCATTATGCTTTTATACCTAAATTTTAAACTCCACGCACTACAAGCCAAACGTTGAATAGGCTAGTAAGGTCGCGTTCTTACCATTGGCATCGATAAGAAAAAAATCTTGACAACTATTAATTAACTCTTATTAAGAAAATAACAAAAACTGTCTTGTGGGCGCCTTTAGTAGCTTCCAAGGAGCCCCCAAATCCCCCGCAATGGAAGGACCAGTTAGAAAGTCCCAGCAGGGAAAGAACCAGTCCAACCACCCCTAAAACCCAAGCCGACATGTTTTAACTACGGTGGAGGATGCATTTAATATTCGCAACCATTAGAAAGGCCAGTGACCCTAACCCAGCCAGCCTGTAAGGACCGAGGGGACTTGGCAAGCGCATAAGAGAAGGACCGAAGACCAAGACAAAGCATTACGAAATCGGCTATTTGCAGCGCAACGCAGAAAAGGTTCCTGCTGACGGATGAGCGGTCTTTCGGACTGGACGCGGAAGTTTGGGTTTTTAAGCGAGAGCTTTGGTGTGGTGAGGCATCCAGCTCAAGTGCGTCGTCTCCGCTTCCAACTCCTCCTCAGGCCTGGGGCGCACGCATACACGGAGAGCTTTGTTCCACCACGTTACAAGCAAGCCATATCCAAAATTCCACGCTCTCCCCCCAGCCCTCCGTTAAGGCGGTCCTGCTTCCGGATGGCGGCATGCCGGAGCGTTACGGCGACAAGCAGACCGTCGCCGGGGCCATGGCTGACGGCGGCGTCGTCTCGCCCGTCGCCGCCCTGGAGAACCCGCGCAGGGCGAGCTACCGGGCCAACCACATCAGTGACGACCACAGCGTACCCTCGGTCGACAAGATTTTTAAATCCTTTCGCTATTCTGGCCATTCTGTTGGGAGAATGGATTTTCTCAATTCTGTGACTTTTTTTTTTTTTAACCAGTTTGTCGCCCCCGTTTTTTTTTATAGCCCAGCCCCAGCCACACGCGGCCCGCGGAACACCTCGCTGGAGACGTCGTCAGCTTCTGGGGTCGGGCCCCATATTTCGAGCGTTCTTGGATGGGTTGGAAGAATGACCCAGCAGAGCCCAGGCCCAAAGACAGCGCCCCCAGATGACGACTGCCAGAGCTTGAAGACTGCTCACTGCTGCCGCTGCCACTGCCACCTTCCTTTCTGGCAGCCCAACGAGACTAGATCGGGAGCATATGGGAGAGTTTACCAGGGCTAGTCTGTGCGAGTGGGAAGCCTCGATTTCAGTGCTCAGTCGGCGGCTACGGAAGCCGCCGACAGCAGAGCCAGTCAGTCACGGCATGACGGGGTACCACCGTCAACACCACCATCTGAACGCGTTGGCATGAGCAGCCGCCCGATTTGTTTCCACCCAAACCCTTGGCGGATTTGCTGGCACGCGCGAATCCGTCTTGGCCGCCGCGCCAAGGGTATGCACAGGGGGAGGGGTAGATATCGGACTAGACAAACATCTTAGTTGCCGCCCCTCGTGGTGCTCTCCGTCCTTTACGCGCGCGCGGTGACAAACGCTTGCGCAGACTCATGAGTCCACCCAGCAAGGTTTGCTGAAACGGATCAGGCAATACCATGTCAGGCCACAACGGGTACCCCTGTTACCATCTACCGCGCCCATCGTTTAAGATTTGGCATGCCCCTGGCGGTAAGGCTTTCGGGCGGCCTCCATGGGCGGTGTTGCAGTGGATTTGCCCGTCTGAGCATGGTGCAGAAGGTCGGGAGCACGGGGACCGACGGGCAGGAGGGACGAACGAGCCTGGCAAGGCCACGTATGCGTAGGATGGACGACGAGTGAATGTCGGCTTCCTGCCGGGATAAAAGGCCTCTGGTCTTGCGCCTCCTGTGCTGTTCTCGTTTGGATTCTGCTCTTCAGTCTTGCCTTGGCTGGCTACCAACAAAAGACCGACCCCATCGCGGCCACTGATTCAGCAACACCTCGGCTCCAGGAAAGGCCCGTGCTCGGAATGTCCTTTTTCAAAAAGCTCCAGAAGGAGTTTGACGAGCTCAAGCTCTCTTTCGACAAGAAAGAGGAGCTAAAGTCGGAGGCGCCAAAGCCGCAGGAACCAAAGAAGGAAGAGCCGCCTGCAGCTCCTGGTGCGTTTGATCGCAAACTCGGGCCCGCCAATACGACCGGGGAGCCAAGCATGTGCTAACAACGCCACGCGCACCCCACCTCCAGCTCCCGATAAAAAGCCCTCCGACACGCGCGCCCTGGACGCCCCTCAGGGAGCCGACACATCCACCACCGCCCCTCCTCCATACCCGGCAGCCGCAGTGCAAGAGCAGCAACAGCAAAAGCAGCAAATGTACGGCGCACCCTACGGCGCGCCCTACGGCCAGCAGCCGCCGCAGCCCTACGGCAGCCCGTACCCGGGCCAGCCTGGAGGCCCTCCGCCGCCCGGCGCGGCAGGCCCGCCAGGCCAGCCTCAGCTGCCGCCCGGCTGGACGTCTCAGTTCGACCCCAGCTCGCAGAGGCCGTACTACGTCGAGACGGCCACGGGCAAGACGCAGTGGGAGCCGCCTGCATTTGCCCCGCCGCCTCCCCCGCCCCCGCCGCCGAGTCAGCCACAGCTGCCGCCTGGCTGGACCTCGCACTTCGATCAAAACTCGCAGCGGCCCTACTACGTCGAGACGGCCACCGGCAAGACCCAGTGGGAAGCGCCCGCCGCTCCGCCGCCGCCGCCGCCAGCACCGCCGGCTGGTGCGCCCGGAGCGCCACCGCCGGTCCCCTATGGCAGCCAGCCCGGCGCCCCGCCTCTTGCTGTTCCAGGCGGCGAAGGCAACCGTGACTTCAAGCCGCCTGTAGGGTATGCATCTCCCAGCCCCAGCAACTACGCCCCTTCTCCCGGAGGTTTTACCTCGTCTCCAGGAGGTGACAGTATCAGTACCGGCCCTGGCGGCTACTCGGCCTACAGCTCTCCCAACCCGGGAGCCGGCCCCTACGGGGCTCCTCCGGGTCAGTTTGCTGCTGCTGCTCCCTACCAGCCCTACGGCGGCGCGCCTCCTCCTGGCGGTTACGGCTCCCCGGCGCCCTATGGTGCGGCCGCAGCCGGCGGCGCAGCGGCTGGCTACTTTGCCGGTGCCCCTCCTCCTGGCCCCGGAGGTCCGCCTGGTGCTGCTCCCTCGCCCTACCAGGCCTCGCCGTACGGAGCACCTCCTCCCGGCGGCCCGTCTCCGGGTCAGCCAGGCGGGAACCCCTACGGCGGCGCGCCGGCGGCGCCCGGCACCAAGGCGGCAGAGGAGCCGAAGAAGAAGGGCATGGGCGCCGGGGGCGGTATGCTTCTGGGCGCCGCAGGAGGTCTGGCCGCTGGTGCTCTCGGCGGCGCCCTGATCGCCAACGCACTGCGTAAGTTCCGGCAGCTTTCTTTTATCATCTTATCGCACATGGCACTTGGTTGCTAACAAGGCGTTCGTTCGTCTTACCCCACAGATGACTCCGACTCGGACGAGGAGAAGAAGAAGGCCGCCGCAGCTGCCCCGCCACCGCCGGTCGCGGCGCCTGTCATGGCCGAGGCGGCACCGGCCGTGGTGACCAACAACTACTACTACAACCAGCCGCCGCAGCAGCAGCCCGAGGTGGGCCAACTGTCGTACATGCGGGACCCAGACCTGCCGCCGCCGGTGCTGGGGACGCGCGACGTGGACGGCAACCGCGTGTCGGAGGAAGACCGCGACGATGTGCGCGAGGCGCGCGAGCGGTACGAGGAGGCGCTGGCGGCGGCGCAGGATTCGGACGCCAGCAGCAGCGACATGGAGGAGCTCGAGGAGGCACGGGAGGAGTACATTGAGGAGTATGAGGAGACGTACGGCGGGGATGACTATGATGACTGAGGATGGATAAGATGTACACGAGACAGGGATGGCTTGGGCTTTTGCGAGGGCACACTGAATACAATACTGCAGAGTCAGCTATTCGCCGTCTGCCTGCCTGTACCTACATTTTACCCGCCCTGATTGCTTCCGAGACCGTTTTTTTTTACGAATCCATCCGCCTTTGACTAAAACGAGGCATTTAATTCACGCCGAGTCGGCTCGACGCATACAAAAGGGTCTTGTGTCGGAGCAGCAGCAGATAAAGCTCCATTGGACCCCACCAATGGCGCCGAAAGCACGAGGAAGGAACAACCAAAGAAAAAAATTACCCCTGCAGCACCACCGACATCAACAAATTGCGTGGGCTGAATGCGTCACAGCTCCACGACCTCCCGAGCTCGGCTGCGACTCGCTCCCTCCCAGAATCTCGTCTGCGCCCTGATTTTTGAACCTCGGGATTTCCCCTCGAACTCGACTCCTTTCCGCCTCGCCTAGCCACTGTCCAGCCATCATGGCTACCATCATTCTCGGGGCCCAATGGGGGTAAGTCTTCCTTTTCTTCTTTTCTTCTCCTCTTTGCGCAAGTCTCCGAAGTCGGCGGAGCGGGGAGACGCCAGCAACCTGGAAGCGACCAGACAGACCCCGCCAAACTTGGCCCTGACGCGACGCCGGCGCACGCGATGCCATGCGCTGCGCTGTGATGCGCTTGCGGACGCATACACGGCTGTAACCTGTGGCAATTGGTTGACTGACGGTCTAACGTGATGCATTGCGAAACAACAGCGACGAAGGTACGCCAGCCAATTCTATCGCACGACGTGCCGGAACATACTCCGCCCGCGACCCTCGAATCCAGTGCCTGTGACTAACCTCGGCCGATCTTGCGCCTACCAGGCAAGGGCAAATTGACCGACATCCTCTGCCCGTCGGTGGAGTTCTGCGCCAGAGCTGCCGTACGTATTGGTCTATACCCTGAAGAATGATATCACCCGAACGAATGCTGGCTGACTGTGCATCCTCCCCAGGGCGGCCACAACGCGGGCCACTCCATCGTCGCCAACGGCGTCTCGTACAGCTTCCACCTCCTCCCTTCGGGCCTGATCAACCCCAAATGCAAGAACCTCATCGGCTCCGGCGTCGTCTTCCACGTCCCCAGCTTCTTCAAGGAGCTCAAAGGCCTCGAGGAAAAGGGTCTGGCCGGCGTCCGCGACCGCATCTTCGTCTCGGACCGCTGCCAGGTCAACTTTGACCTGCACGCCGCCGTCGACGGCCTCGAGGAGGTCGAGCTGGGCGCCCGCAAGATTGGCACCACCGGAAGGGGCATTGGACCGTCGTACAGCACCAAGGCTGTGAGTTTTGCTGCCTGCGCTTTGGCTGGGCGAGCCATTAGATAACTTGTCTGGCGCTAATGATCATTGTCGTCCCCTCAGTCCCGGAGTGGTGTCCGCATCGCCGAGATCTTCGACGAGCAGGTCTTTGAGAGGAAGCTGCGCCAGCTCGCCGACGGCTACAAGAAGCGGTTTGGCGACCTGCTCAAGTACGATGTCGAGGAGGAGATTGGCCGGTTCAAAGTATGCGCCTGTAGACCTCCATCCATAAGAATAAAAACACGCTGACCTGGCTTCTCTCCCTGCGTCTAGGAGTACCGCAAGGAGCTCGGCAACTACGTCGTCGACGCTGTCAAGTTCATCAAGGATGCACAGGACCGGGACAGCAAGATCCTGATCGAGGGCGCAAATGCCCTGATGGTGAGTGCAACCTTTACCGCGCAACCCTTCCCACGCCATTGGGCTGACTGACACGGTGTCGCACAGCTCGACATCGATTACGGCACCTACCCCTACGTCACCAGCAGCAACCCCTGCCTGGGCGGCATCATCTCGGGCCTCGCCATCAACCCGCGCAAGATCGACAGCATCGTCGGCGTCGTCAAGGCCTACACCACAAGGGTAGGCGACGGCATCTTCAAGACGGAGGACGAGGGCGAGATCGGCACCAAGCTGCAGGAGGTCGGTCGCGAGTGGGGAGTCAGCACGGGCCGCAGGCGGCGCTGCGGCTGGCTGGACCTGGTGGTGGTTAAGTACTCGGCCGCCGTAAACCACTACACGGCGCTCAACCTGACCAAGCTGGACGTGCTGGACTCGTTCCCCGCCATCCGCGTGGCCGTGGCCTACCGCGACCCGGTCACGGACCAGGACCTCGACTACTTCCCCGCCGACCTGGGCTTACTGGAGCGCCTGCAGGTGGTGTACAAGGAGTTTGAGGGCTGGAACGCGCCCACGACGGCTGTCAAGAAGTTTGAGGACCTGCCCGCCCAGGCGCGCGCCTATGTCGAGTTCATCGAGCAGTATGTCGGCGTCAAGGTGTCTTGGATCGGCACCGGGCCGAGCCGCGACGACATGATCTACCGCTAAGCTAGGGAGCTCGCGTAGGTGCGGCCGGGCGGCTGTGGAGGATCAAATGGGATGAGGAACCCGAAGAAAAAGAAAAAAAAAGGGAGAAAAAAAAAACTTGGATCAGGACGATAGAAGGCAATGGATAGACGGGAACGCGCATCAAAAGCGGGATTCGAAAAGGATAATACAAATGCGGGAATACTGGCATTGGAGTGATATCACTGCCAGTTCGAATACAGCTCGGAATCTTACAAGGGTGTGCAACCATGACATTGACGCTATCGACGTGTCTTTCTTTATTCCCCGTTTTGGCAGGATGCAAGTCCAGGATCGGACGCGGGAACCTCGGCGAGATAGGCGGGGAAGTCAATTGCGGCACGCTGGTGGCTGCTGGGTACGTGCGCTTGGCTTTTGACAGCCGATTGCGGCCGAGCAAGATTTCTTGCCCAAGAAGTTGGTAAAAAGCAAGCGGACAACAGGCGAGGGGATTACGAATACGGACGGGCCATCGGGATTCCCAGGTGAAAGACTAGCAAATAAAATCATCAGCAAGGAGACGCGTGAAAGGCAGCAGAGAAGACCCCTGGATGAATTCCGGGGGTGGTTCGGCTGGCCCGGCATTTGGTCATCCCGTCCAGCGCCTGACTAATACTGTACCGCCCGGGCTCTGTCAGGGCTCCTGTCAGAGCACCTGCGCCTCGGGCAGTCCGAACCAAATCCTCGGCTCCCGACTCCCCGCGCAAACCCGGAACTCTCTGCCGCCGACGAAAGCGCGACCTGCCGACGAGGACTTCTGTGTTCTTTTTTATTCCGCCAACCCTCCCGCGACTGCTGCACCGATTGCGCCGATTGCCTCCGACATCCAAGGTACACAGACCAGACCCGACCCCTCTCCTTTTGCCAGAAACAGCGACTTCCTCGGCTCCGCCCTCTATGGCGCATCGCTCACCCCTTTTCGCAACGAAGATGCTCTCAGGCGTGGACCACCTGCCGTGCTCGGCGCCACTGCCTAAGTCGGGGAGACAGCCCTCGCTGACCTGGCTTTCTAGTTTTCCCAATCGCAGCGGCCGGCCCGACCGGATGCCCCTGATGGATCATCGCCCGACGTCGGCGGTGCAGAAATTGCAGACCGAGACCGAGACCGGGCCCGAAGCCTCCAGCAAACTCCCGTCCTTCTACTCGCCCCCCACCCGACCCAGCGCCGCCGCCGCCGCCAACGAGGACGTCTCGAGCGGCGACGAGACCTCCCTCGATCGCCGCCAGACGCCCGCCGCACAACATCACTCCGACAGACCATCAGCCTCCCTCCTACGCGAAGCCCTGGGAACGCAGCAGCAGCAGCACCCCGCAAGACACGACGCGCAGTCGCCGCTGCCTCCTCCACCGTCCTTGCTCTCCCCAGCCTTCACACCGCCCGGAACCCCCGGCACGGCGACGCCCACGACCTCGGTGCCGCCCGGCGTGCCCGTCGACAGCACCCTGTCGTCCGGCGGCGGGTGCGGCTCTAAGAGGCCACGCCTGCTCGAGACCCTCCCCGAGGTGCAGTGCATCGTGCGGGCGCGCATCCCCACGGTCATCCCTGGCAGCGACAGCAGCGGGCTGCTCCACCCCGCGCCGCAAATGTTCCTGCACCTGTACAAGAACAACGTGGACGACAAGGAGCACCTGGCCATCGTGTTCGGCAACAGCATCCGCAGCAGCAGCCTCGACGCGCCCCGGCCGGACGAGACGGAGATGGACCGCATGATCCGCGGCGCGTACACGGGCGTGCTGTACCCGGGCAGGACGACGAGCGGACAAGACGCTGCTGCTCCAGCTGTCCTAGGCGCAAACACAAGCGCAAGCACAGACGCGCCGCAGATCCCTCTCGTGCGCATCCACAGCGAGTGCTACACGGGCGAGACGGCGTGGTCGGCACGCTGCGACTGCGGCGAGCAGCTGGACGAGGCGGCGAGGCTCATGTCCCTGCCCGAAAGCGGCGGCGGCATCATCATCTACCTGCGGCAGGAAGGGCGCGGCATCGGGCTGGGGGAGAAGCTGAAGGCGTACAACCTGCAGGACCTGGGGTCCGACACGGTCGAGGCCAACCTGCTGCTGCGGCACCCGGCCGACGCCCGCAGCTACGGCCTGGCCACGGCCATCCTGCGCGACCTCGGCCAGCGCGACATCCGGCTGCTGACCAACAACCCGGACAAGATCCGGGCCGTCGAGGGGCCGAACAGGGAGGTTGTCGTGAAGGAGAGGGTCGCCATGATACCGCTTTCGTGGAGGGGGAGGGGCGGGTTTAGGAGCAAGGAGGTTGAGGGGTATTTAAAGACCAAGGTATGTTTTCTCTGCTTTCGATCTCGGGTGCCAGCTACGTTACTAATAATATGTTTTTTCGCCATGACTGCAGATCGAAAAGATGGGCCATATGTTGGATTCTAGCGCAATGCCTTGATGAACAGAAACGGGGCGTGATATTATTTAAGAGGTTTCGTAAATAGTTGGAGGCGTTCAGCATCTGCTTGCACTTTATTTCGGCATGCATATACATCGATATATTTCTCTCAATCATATGGGAACTGATGTCGAAACGTGGTCTGCCCGTCAATGCACCTGCACGCCCTCTGTGATATCCCAATTTGAACGTGCCTGGCTTTCGTCATTGGTCTGTGCTCAACCTCCCCTGGCCAGTCCGCAACAAAAAAAAGCGACACACCGAAAGCGCCAAAAAGTGGAGAACTTCTTCCAGACTCTCTCACCAGGAACATCAGCAGCCACAAGCAAGCTATTCCAACTACAAATTGCGTTGCTTGATAAATACGAAATAATTTTCAAAAATATTGGCGCCTTTTGGGTATAGATTTATCTAATTTTTTATAAGTATTTCCTCGAAATTAACGAGGTTGGGGAACGAATCTTTTCGCTCAGGCCACTTTCCTTTTGGTGTGTCGCTTTTTTTGTTGCAGACGTGCTGGCCCACCACCCCAGCCACCAAGTCAGCCACAGCCCAGCTTCCCCGACGCTGACGCAGGTTGGCGTTGGCGACCCCACCAGTCCAATCAACCTCGCAGCGTTGCGGACCAGACGACAGCTCCTCTCCTTGGACCGCCTGCAGACACCTCGGATACTTTGGCAGCTTCCCTTGCCCGCTGCCATTTCCGCCGCCGCGACCCGACCTGCCGACCTTGCACATCTCTCGTCCGCCGCAATCATGGCGTCTCCTCCGCCCATAGGTACGATATGCCCGCCTCGATCCCCGCTGCCTTTACCTCCCCCATGCAGCCGCCCTGCTAACCGGTCCCCTCCCCGCAGTCCTCGACGGCGGCACCGGCTTCCTCAAGGTCGGCTACGCGGCGCAGAACTTCCCCGAGCACCAGTTCCCCTCCATCGTCGGGCGCCCGATCCTGCGGACGGAGGAAAAGGGCGACAGCATGGACGGGCTGCAGATCAAGGACATCATGTGCGGCGACGACGCCTCGGCCGCCCGCACCATGCTGCAGATCTCGTACCCGATGGAGAACGGCATCGTCAAGAAGTGGGACGACATGCAGCACCTCTGGGACTACACCTTCTTCGAGAAGATGCAGGTCGACCCGCGCGGCCGCAAGATCCTGCTCACCGAGCCGCCCATGAACCCGCTCAAGAACCGGGAGCAGATGTGCGAGGTCATGTTTGACCGCTATGGATTTGGCGGTGTTTACGTTGCCATTCAGGCAGTTCTGGCTCTGTACGCTCAGGGTACGTTACTCTATACCGTCTGTCTTTTTGGGCATAAAAATATCTGACAACGACATCTCCAGGCCTCTCCTCCGGCGTCGTCGTCGACTCGGGCGACGGAGTCACCCACATCGTGCCCGTCTACGAGTCGGTCGTGCTCAACCACCTCACGCGAAGACTCGACGTGGCGGGCCGCGACGTCACCCGCAACCTGATCGCGCTCCTCCTGCGCCGCGGCTACGCCCTCAACCGGACGGCCGACTTCGAGACGGTGCGGCAGATCAAGGAGAAGCTCTGCTACGTGTCGTACGACCTCGAGCTCGACAAGCGTCTCTCGGAAGAGACGACGGTGCTGGTCGAGAGCTACACGCTGCCCGACGGCCGCGTCATCCGCGTCGGGTCGGAGCGCTTCGAGGCGCCCGAGTGCCTGTTCCAGCCGCACCTGGTCGACTGCGAGCAAAAGGGCATGGCCGAGTTCCTGTTCGACACCATCCAGGCCGCCGACGTCGACGTGCGCTCGTCCCTGTACAAGGCCATCGTGCTCTCGGGCGGCAGCTCCATGTACCCGGGGCTGCCGTCGCGACTGGAGAAGGAGATCAAGCAGCTGTGGCTGACAAAGGTCCTGGGCGGCAACCCCGAGAGGCTCGCCAAGTTCAAGGTCAGGATAGAGGACCCGCCGCGGCGCAGGCACATGGTGTTCCTGGGCGGTGCCGTCCTAGCCAACATCATGGCCGACAAGGAGAGCATGTGGATCACCAAGCAGGAGTGGGAGGAGCAGGGGCCGCGGGTGCTGGAGAAGCTGGGGCCTAGGAACTGAGGGTCTTCTTTTTTTTGTTCCTCACAGATAGCTGCAAAAGCGAGACCAAGGATATCTTGCGGTTGGTGTGTCGTGCATTGTGACGCCTTTTATTAGAGATTACCCCAGAAAAGAACACGACGAACGGCATGGTATGTATCGAGACAGTGTCCTTTTTTGATTCCCTTTGGAGAGAGGAGAGGGAAAGAAACAGCGAGCGGGTATGACGGCTCGTTCTCCTACCAGTCAGCCACGGGCGGCAGCGATGTACCGTCTTCTGAGTGCAGAGCTCTAGCCTGCCGTGATACCCTAGCACTAGCCATTTGGCCGTCTCCTCCCTCCACAGCTCTCGGCAGGAAACTGCTCTCTTGAGGGCTTAGTCGGCCTTCGTTCCCCACCGAATGCTTGCCGGGGATATCCACTTTGTAAATAAACCCACATATACCCTCCATCCTATCCCGGCTCTTTATATTTAAAACTCTATCCTGGAAACTTGGCTTTGGCCAGCTCCCCATGGTGTAGCCAAGGCTATGGCAAAAAAAAAAAAAAAAAAAAAAACTAACCAGAGCCTAAGCAAAGCCCAAGGCCACGGTGTGGGGGAGGAGGTTCTAGGTAGGTAGGCAGGCAGGCAGGCAGATCCCTGTGAGCTTCATCCCGAAGTCGGCGCCGCTAGTTAGCAGTGTTGACAGATAGAATAACGCTGGCCAGGGGGAACTGCATACCGAGTGGACTTTTACGTCGATTTGACCTCCAGCTGTGGTGACAGCATGAGGTTTACGCGGGCCCGTGGTTGGCCGGAGGAGGAGCTCCGCCAGCCCACTCGTTAAACTTGGCCACGAGAGGAGGGGAAAAGAGGCCGATGACGAAATTGAAGAACATCTTGTCGAGTTGCGGTCCCTCCTCCAGGTTGCCCCGCAAAACCCTCAGAGTGGCGTCTTCCATTTCTTTTATAACGGCTTTCTGGAGTGGGGCGTTTGCAACTAGCCCTCTGGAAGATGACGGCCAACAATTAGCAAAACTTGTCAAGTCAGAAGGACCAGTCAGCTTTGGAAGTGTAGGCAGGCAACAAAAAAAGAAGCCTGGCTGTGGACGGGGAGAAAAAAAAAGCTTGAGGAGAGCTAGGAGAATACGCCATTGGGAAACAGGTAGGGAAGATACCAAAGAAGGGAGCCAGTATCAGAAACAGGAGCTTTCATGGGGGAAAGTTGGACGAAACAAACGGTGGGGGGTGCCAACGCTGGGGAAGGATGATATGGCGCGCTGTGACAAAAGGAGACTGCGTGCGTGCTTACCGGCGGATCTTGAGCCTCCAAAGGCCTATGCCCAGCAGGACGGCGGCGGAGATAAACCAAGCCGCCAAAAAGCCGATGCGCCGGCTTGGCGGGGCGGAGGTATCTTCGGCGTGAGGCATATTGTAGCTTTCCTATCTGACTGTAACTAATTACGATAGAAGAGGTGAACATACGACAGGGGAAAAAAGAAGCGGCAAGGCGGAACGAGACGACGGGAAAGAAAGCAAGGTCGAGCTGCTTGGGGTAAAAAAAAATTGAAAATCGTCAA
Source organism: Magnaporthiopsis incrustans (assembly GCA_003049425.1). Lineage (NCBI taxonomy): Eukaryota > Fungi > Ascomycota > Sordariomycetes > Magnaporthales > Magnaporthaceae > Magnaporthiopsis > Magnaporthiopsis incrustans. Next base: position 55,709 of record PYSR01000156.1, on the reverse strand, counting down.
ATATGTCCATGGCAAAGGCCGAAAAATATGTTAGCCCAGGGTACAAATGTGCTGTCCACCACTCCTCCCTCGTTCATTTTTGGCAGGTGCGATATGCCTGGCTCCAGTCATGGGAGTAGCAACGCAGCAGCCGTGTTCTGTTCCTCTTATTCAGCCCTGAAGGTCTTGGGCAAATTTTTTCTTCTTCTTTTTTTTTTCCGACAATGTCCCTGGCCTTCTTTTCAGCCCCCTCTCGTTGGGATTTTTCCTTGCAAATATCTAGATTTGTCCCTCCCCCAATTTCTTTGCCATCTGAAGCTTGGAATCACCAAACTCTTTTATTCCTTTTATCATCTTCCTTTTTGTTGGGTTTCGCGGTCTGGCGCATAGCCGGCCTGGCTAAGCATCATTAACACGTTGGTCGAGAGAGAGAGAGAGAGGGCGTTTTAAGATCCTGAAAGAAACGAGTGAACACTTCGCCGGCAAAGACTCAGTCCTCCCTACATTGCCTTTCAGCGGATCCCGGCCAAGGCGGAACTTTTCAGGTGCTTCATCATGCTCGTTCCTTCTCATCTCTTTGCCCTGCTGTGGGACAAGTGCTGAGCAACGCCATCTTACGCGCCAGGGTCCTTAAAAAATAACCACGACCGCTTTCCAACCATACATGGATCAGCCTTGGAAAGGGCCAAGCTCAGAGCTCTTATAACCGATCTCGTTCCCACAAAAATATATGCGAAATCTCTATCTGCCCGGGCTAAAGACTCCATTAACCACGAGCTCTGGTCTGTAATGAAGCCGGCGTCCCTGGTTTTTATCCATCACTTACCGGAGCCACTGGTTGGTTCCCCTAATTGGCATCGGAAACCATGGCAGCTACACGCTATATTTACAGGGCCTAACGCGATAGGCCCCGCGATCCTCTCAAGCGTGTATATGGCGTCATAATTGGCCAGGGATGCAGCTTTTACAAAGAATGGCTGGAGTGTGAGCCTCCTTGCAGAATTTATAAAATGCGCCTGTGTCGTTAAGCTAAACTTTGTTCTGCAACCGACCAATGGCTCAAGACTCGATCGCATGAAATGGGGCCCCAACTCCAGTCTCGGCCCGGTGCGGCTGAAGGCGGCCCACCATTGATTCGTCGTTTGGTCGCGCAGGATGCGACCGGCGACGCCATCGTCAACAGGGGTGGCTTAGACAGGTAATTGTGCGGCGCGGCTAGGGGCGGTCAGCATTTAATTTCCTCATGTTCCTCTTCCTTTTTTTCTTTTTTCCTTCTTCTCTTTTTTCCCGCTCTTTCCCTTGTCTCGTCTTGGCGCGCCAACTGTCACTCCTAAGAACCCAGCTGGAGAATCTGGCCCGAACGATTGGACGTCGTCGAAGCTGCTCTCTTTCTGGGCACCTATCGAGCAGGCACCGACGACCATGTCGTCGTTGACATACTTTGACAGCTGGTACTGGTCGACCAACGCCAGCAGCTTCACGTGCCCCGGAATCGGCGGCTTCAAGTGCAACGCTCCCCACGCCTGCGCGCGCGACCCCAACATCAGCAAGAGGTACTGCTGCAACGCCAACACCGACCCCTACGACGTCTGCTGGACCGGCGCCACGACGTGCAGCACCGACGGCTCGACCTTTCAGTGCGGCACCGGCCAGTACACGTGGTGCTGCATAAGCAAGCGGTGCGTTCCCTGGTCTTGAACTTGAACCTTGGGCTGCACGGACTAACTGACTTCCAACAACAGCGAAGTATGCACGCCCGTCAGCGGCCAGATCAACATCTGCTGGAGCACGGGCTACGACACGCTCAAGAACATCAGCGCGCCCGCGCTGCAGTCGGCCTACTCGTCCCTCAGCGCCGCCGCGCCCACGGCCGCGAGCTCAATCACCTTTGACCCCCTCAGCCTCATCGCCCAGACCGCACCTCCATCAACTTCCACTTCCACAACCCAAATAAGCAGCACCTCAAGCACGACATCCACCACAGGCCCCGCCGCCGCACAGACCGATCCTGGCGGTGCGGGGTCGCCTGGTTCCGGCTCCTCCTCGACGGGGCTCAGCGGCGGCGCCGTCGCCGGCATCGCGGTTGGAGTTGCGGCCGGCGTGGCCCTCGCGGCACTTGGCGTCTTTTTCCTGTGGCGCCGGAACAAGACCAAGAAAGACGCCGCCTCCGGCAACGACCAGTACCAGTATCAGCAGATGCAGCAGCAGCAGCAGCAACAGCAGACGCAGCAAGGCTACCACCCCGACGGCACCCCCTTCGGCTCGCCGCGGTCGAGCGAGATGCCGGGGAGTGCGGTCCAGCCCTACTACCGAGAGGCGTACGCCAAGGCTGGTGACCACCTGGGGCCGCCGGAGCTCAGGGGGACCACGCCGGGCGTCGAGCTGCCACCAGGCCACAATGGATGGGCGGCAAGCGAGCTCCATGGTGACCACGTGCAGCAGCCGAGGTAGCCGTGGGGGGTGGTGCTTGGGTACACTATAGTAGTTTGTATAATTTCCGCACTCCTGCATTTCTACCAAACTTCGCCTGTCCCTGTACGTTACGCTCCGGGCCAAACTGCCGATCCGACGCCGCAGCTCCACCACAGAAATACCACACTTCCAGCGCCGCTCCCTCAGCGGACACTTGACAAGTCATACGCAGGTAGTCCCTGAGCAACTCCATCCTCACGCGAAAGTGCCGAGCAGCGCCCGAGCATACCCGACAGGGTCCGTTTACTCGACTTGTTCGAATCAGCTCCAACAGCCGGGATCAGAAGCTGCTGCGTCTGGCCTCTGTTTCTGTCGCCACCTGCGCCCCGTCGAACAGCACCACCTGCCGCGTCGGGCACTGCGGAAGCTCCCTCCCGCCCGGACCCGGTTCTCTAGGTGGAACTGCTGCTCCCAAATGCGGGGGATGCCGCTCCTGATCTCGGGGCGACGAGCTCGTCAAGGCTGCTGCCCAGCACGAGACCATTGGCCTTCCTTCCGTTGTCGTCCGTGGCAGAGCACGCACAGGCGGTGGCGGTGACGCGTTCGACCAGGTACCGCGCATTCGTCGGCTCAGTACCTAACCAGGCGTCTGGGTTGGCTGGTGAGAGACCGCGGCGGCCCGCAGGTGGCCACGGTGAAGTTTGCCACGAGGATGCCGGCCATGCCCCGCCGGGTCTCTGTAGTGGCAGGCAGTTCTGGCCCGAGATGAAGAGTACGGCCCATGCAGCCGATGCTAGGGGAGAGAGACGCACCGGGCATGTTCGGGCAGCTCAAGCGTGCTTTGTCGGGCTTCCTGGCACCTGGCAGCTTTTGGGATGGGGGCTATTGTGGTAAGGATGGAGGTGGTGGTGATCAAGGGGCTCACCCGCAACAGCTGTGTGGGAAAAGCCGACGGGGTGGGTGCGAGGTTCAAATTGGCGACAGCGCAGGTATTGATCAGTGACTGCAATCCAATTTGGGCATCCTCGACCGTGGTGGGATCAAGCGAAAAACGACCGGGACGCTGAGATTATGGTGATTATCTGGGAGTCGGCCGAAACGATATCTCAGCTCGGTCCAGTCAGATTGTGTCATCCTCCACGTAGGATCAAAAAGACTTCCCTAATTTACACCATGGTCCCTGACCGGCCGAGATGTTGACGAAACCCACACGGCAGAATGGCTCCGGCCGCGTTCTTTATTGATCTTTTACAAAAGAAGGGATGGGACGGGGTGTAAAGTCATTGTCGCTGGAACCTGCCCACCCTTGGACATAGCACGGCGAGGCCCGCCGATCCATCATGGCATGCAGCAAAAAAGCCCGGTTCGGATACCTACTCTAGACAAGGCTTGATCAGGCCAGCGCAAATTATCGAGGTGTCCTGATATACTGTCATGCTCCCAGCCCATCAAGAGCGTAGGATCGCTAGGGTCAACTGGCCGCAAGAACCTTCTGAGCCGCGGCCATCCGCCTTTTGAGCGGCCCATCTGATCTGTGGTGGCATAGCCAGGTGCGTGTCCTCGGCTGCAACGAGCAATCTTGGGTTTTCCCGCCATCTGTGGCAGACCAGGCGGACCACCAATGCCCAGGGTCATTTGCGCCACGATGAACCCCGGAAGGCCTGGTCGTCGGTCTAATCCTGTCGGCTGCGGCGGTCGCCTCCTTTTGCCATGCCTGCTAAAATAGGAGGTCCCCGAGACCGCCGTGCTACATGGCGGCAACGTACGTGTCCCGGAACGGCAGCCGCGGCACGTCTCGCGATGACAGAAACGCAACGAGCCTGTCTTTTGCAAGCGCGACGCCGCAGACGATGCAACGAGACCTCGATGGTTCACATCCATCCCGCCGAGGTGTAATAGCGTCGGGAGTAAAAGTCACTCCGGCACAAGGGTGAAACCGTGCCAGGTCTTTCCCGGGAAGCCTTAGAGCCATCCAACCTCTGAGGCTCCGAGATGCCGCTCCATTCCCAGTAGATCTGGCTATGGTTGAAGTGGAGGATGCAGGTGGGCGCCAAAAGAATGCCACCGATGTGCCCATGCCAGCGTGTACAGTCTCGCCATCCGAGGTCCTCTCCTCCATTTGGTTCCCGCGATGTCATTCATGTCAATCAAATTCGTGGACTTTTCTATTTACCACGAGGGCGTTGCAACAAGCCCTGGTAGGGCCAGATCGTGGCCATGGAACATGGACTGGTGACTGTCGGGCGGCGTCGGGCGATTTGTTACGGAGTGATTTCGAGCCCTATCAGATCCACATTCGGGGGGTCTGGTGGACATCAGACCGTGCGTGAAGGCGATGGACGCATTCCTGCTTTTGCGCGCAAGCCGCAAGGCACTGCTTGGCCGTGAGGGACCGCTGCAGAGACAGCCCGGGAATCTCGGGGGTGGTCCGGCTTACATCGGGCCAAGGCCACCTGGGGAGTCCTTAGCGGCGCAGCGAGTGCTGCACCTCTGTCCAGGCAGAGGTGCAACCGAAGCATCCGAGCTGAGCCGAGGGTTTTATGATATGATTCGCTGGTTACGGTGTTGCAGCGACTGCAGAGCCTCGCATATGTATAAAGCTCTGCATGTTAATGCGGGGGTGGGGAATTGACATGGTGAATTTTTACGTGTTGATGCCCGAGCAGCACATGCTTTGACCCCGCCGCGAATAGCGTCATCATCCGAATCTTGGGACCGTGCTCCCACTCGAAACAGGTACGCCCTACGCCATAGCCAACCCGCCTTTGGATGGACTAAAAGAAGCGTTTAAGCCTATCTTGTATCCCATTGCTGAGATCAGTTAGTTGCCAAACTCGGGTCGTGGAACTCAAGCGAGACGGAAAGAAAACCCCACAGCATGGCGTCCTTCACCCCCACTAACATCCTCATCTTTGGGGCCACCGGCAACATTGGCATCCCCATCACCGAAGCCATCCTCAAAGCGAGCCCCGGCTTCGACAAGGTCACCGTCTTCACGTCGCAGGGAACGGCGGACGGCAAGAAGCAGCTGCTGGAGGGGTGGAAGTCGCAGGGCGCCGAGGTGGTGGTGGGCGACGTCACGAACGCGGCGGACGTATCGGCGGCCTACAAGAAGCACAATGTCGACACGGTGGTGTCGGCGGTCGGGCGCAACGTGCTGGCCCAGCAGATGGAGCTGATCCGGCTGGCCGAGGCGTCGGGCACGGTCAAGTGGTTCTTCCCGTCCGAGTACGGCACCGACATCGAGCACAACGAGCGCAGCGCGGGCGAGAAGCCGCACCAGGTCAAGCTGGCGGTGCGGCGCATGATCCGGGACGAGATCAAGAGGCTGCACGTCACGTACCTCGTCACGGGGCCCTACTTTGACTTCTGGGTCAGGGGTGGCAACTTTGACGCCGCCAAGAAGGAGGCCAACGTGATCGACGACGGCGAGGGGAGGATCGGCTTTTGCACCATGTCCGAGTGAGTGGCTAGCCTGTTAACACACTTCCGTTCACGTGTTTGCCAAAAGAGCAAGAGCTGACGTGCGAGGGACGGGACCCGGCAAACAGCGTGGGCAAGTTCCTCGTCGCGGCCCTGCGCCACCCCGAGGCGTCGTTCGGCAAGGCGCTCAAGGTGCAGTCCTTCGTCGTGACGCCCAACCAGGTGCTGGCCGAGTACGAGAAGCAGACGGGGGCCAAGTGGAAGGTGAACAAGACGCCGCTGGACGAGTGCCGCAAGCGGGAGCAGAAGCTGTGGGAGGAGGGCGACCCCCTGGCCACGATGATGACGCTGCGGCGCATCTGGGCCGAGGGCGGCACGCTGTACGACAAGAACGACAACGAGCTGCTGGGGATGGGAGAGTCGGATTTGGATTCTCTGGAGGCGGCCGTGAAGCGAATTCTGGGCGGGCAGTGATTCTAAGTGAGCCGTCATAGGAACATGAAGCTTTCAATGCAATCAATTGACTCCGCACGAGCCACCAGTGCGCCCCGGAGTTCGCCACGCTGGGGCCCCAGACGGCAGTAGCAGCCCAGCCCCTGGCGCGGGGATGAGTCGAGGTTTCAGTGGCCACGTGCGTCGCCAAAGCCACCAACCACCGCTGGCCAAGGCGAGCTTAGCTGGACTCAAGCAGTTGGATCAACATACTTGCTGGCAGGAGCTGGCATCCACACCACCGCCCACTTCCGTCCTCGTCCACGACTCCTTGTCCTCCCAACAACGCACCGTCCGAATCCGCCGAATCGAGCTCACAACACCTGCGCAATGGCCGACCAACCGGCTGGCCTGCGTGGCATCACGCCCTACTTTTTGGTGCTGCTGCTGGTCGCCACGCTGGGGCCTCTGCAGTTTGGCTTCCATCTGGTCGGTGAAAACGACTGCTTTTGTCAGTCTCATCGGCATCGCTAACTCCCTCCTCCCCTTTTTCTGCAAACAGGCCGAGCTGAACGCCCCCCAGGATGTCATCACCTGCAAGAAGTCGTCCATCTGGACCGTCGCTGCCCGCCGCCTGCTGACCGTCGCCGCCCGCAGCCCCAACTCCGCCAAGGGCTCCGACTGCATCCCCATGACCGAGGCCGCCTTCGCCACCATCTCGTCCGTCTTCACCCTGGGCGGCCTCGCCGGCGCCCTGGCCGCGGGGCCGTTCTGCAGCCGCCGCGGCCGCCGCCCCGCCATGCAGGCCACCGCCGCCGTCTTCCTCGTCGGCTCGGCCGTCGAGGCGCTGGCCGGCAGCGTCGCCGCCATGGGCCTGGGCCGCGTGCTCAACGGCTTCGGCGCCGGCGCCGCCACCGTCATCGTGCCGCTCTACATCTCCGAGACGGCCCCGCCCGCCAGCCGCGGCTTCTTTGGCGCCTTCACCCAGATCAGCACAAACGTCGGCATCCTGGCCACCCAGACCCTCGGCTACTTTCTGAGCTACGGCTCCGCCTGGCGCTGGATCATGGGCGCCGGCGCGGTCGTCGCCCTCGTCCACGGCCTGGGGCTGGTCGCCTTCGTGCCCGAGAGCCCGGCCTGGCTGGCGGCGCACAACGGGGAGGCGGGCAAGGCGCGCGCCGTGCTGCAGCGCATCCGCGGCACCAAGACCCCGGTCGACGACGAGGTGGCCGCCTGGGGCTCTGGGGCCGAGGACGACGAGACCGTCGTGGGCAGCGAGCACCAGGGGCTGCTGTCGGGCGAGAACCGCGATGCCGAGGCTGCTGCCATGCCGGCGCCGCACGCCGCGGCCGGGGCAAAGTCGACGTCGGCGCACCTGGGCTTCTGGCAGGTGGCGCGCGACCCCTTCTACCGCCCCGCCATCGTGTCGGTGGTGGGCATCATGTTCGCGCAGCAGATGTGCGGCATCAACAGCATCGTCATGTACTCGGTCTCGCTGCTCAACGGCCTGCTGCCCATCAACTCGGCCCTCGTCACCATCGTCATCTCGGCCGTCAACCTGGTCGCCACGGCCGCGTGCTCGCCGCTGCCCGACCGCCTGGGCCGCAAGGCCTGCATCCTGCTCTCCATCGCGGGGCAGGGCTCCAGCTCGCTGGGCCTGGCGCTGTCCATCCTGTTCGGGCTCAAGACGCTCTCGGCCGTCTTTGTGCTGTTCTTCGTCGCCTCCTTCGCCCTGGGTCTGGGCCCCGTGCCGTTCATCATGGCGTCGGAGCTGGTCGGCCAGGAGGCTGTGGGTGCCGTGCAGTCGTGGTCGCTGGGCGCAAACTACATTGCCACTTTCATCGTCGCCCAGTTCTTCCCCATTGTGAACACGGCGCTGAACGAGGCGTTTGGCGGCGCTGGCTATGTCTACTTTGTGTTTGCGGCCGCTGCGGCGTTTTGGTTTGTCTTCATCTCGGCTTATGTGCCCGAGACGCTGGGCCGCAAGGACGCGGATGAGGTCTGGGGTCGGACTAGGCGTATCGACTGACGGAGGCGGGAGTTGGCTGGTTACACTCGGATTGCACGGCAGTGAAAGGAAGCACGCAGCAGCAGATAACAATTAGCCCGCGGCTTCAGCGCTGGAAATTCAAGTATTGAATTCATGGTATCAAACAAGAAAGGCAAACAAAAGTTGCCACACGGGCAAACAAATATTGCTACGTGCTGAACAGCCGCTCGTTCCTGACGGTCTCGGCGAGGATGCCCACGCCGGCCTTGACGCCGTCGATAATATACACCTTCTCCTGCGGCGTCTGCGGCTCGCCGTACTCTTCGGTGATGGTGGCTCGGATGATGTCCTCCAGCCCCGCCATGCCCGCGCAGCCCATGACGACGCAGCCGACGCGGCCGAACGCCAGCAGTCGCTTCGTCGCGTCCTTGATCTTGGCGCGCACCACCTCTTGTCCAACCCCTCCTTCCTCGCCGGCGTGGAAGTCGCCGGCGTCTAGACCCGTGGTGTAGACGCCCGCGAACTTGGCCGCGTTCTGGCTGCCGGGCAAAGCAGCGGAAGAAGCCGAGGAGGAAAAACTGCTCGAGTAGGAAGCGTCCAGAAACCGGCGCACGCCGTCCTCCAGGTGCTTCTCCCAAAACGCCCCCGTCGTCACGATGCCCCACGTCCGGCCCGGCGACTCTGGACATCGCGGGTACGGGTTCGTGAGCGACAGCGCGGCTAGGATGCTGGCCTCAAGGATGCCGAGCACCACGCGCCGGCCGCGGTGGCGCTCGGCCAGGTGCGCCACGAGCGGGTGCACGCTGTAGCAGGCGACCAGGACGCCGTCGTAGCCGTCGAGCTCGTCGTGGTTTCCGTCGCCGGCGGTGGTTGTGGCTGTGGCTGTGGTGCCTTCGGTGTCGTCGTCGGCCTCGGCGTCGCTGGAGGCGGCGGCTGCTGCTGCTGCTGCTGCTGCTGCTGCTGCTGCTGTGGCTTGCAGGTCGTTGAGGACGACTTCTGTGCTGCGGGCCAGTCCGTAGCCGTCGTTGATGCTGGCTGGACTAGGGGTGGGGGCTGTGTAGTAGGTGATGGTGTTGTTGCCGTGGGGGATGCTCTGAGTTTGCGGTGTTGGTTGTTTTGCTGACGGTCGAGTGGGAAAGAAAGGAAGCGACCTACCGACTCGATGGCCTTCTTGATCCCCTCGGTCATGTCCCTGGACGAGTTGGGGTTGAGGATGAGCAGGTTAAACCCTTCAGCACCAGCCCCGTCCTCGCCCGACCTGGGGGCCGCCTCTGCCGCCGCCCACGCTGCCATGGCCTCTGCTGCCGAGACCCCGGGTCCTCTTTCGAAGCGAGGCGGCTTGAGCGCTGATGTCGGCACTGATCTCGGCCCTCTTTTCCGTCTCGAAGGGCTACGGCAGGTGACAAAGTTGGTTAGCAGGGGCACATCGCACAGAGAACCTTGATGATCTCATCTCCACCATGGGTGGCGGGGCTACCACCACCTACTTGGATGGATCCTTGGGCGGCCGGCCCGATCGAGGCACCGGAGTCTGGCACTTGATGGCCAGCTTCACCTGTGCGACTGAGGCGCCGGTTCGGTCGCAGATCTGCCGCCGCGTGAAGCCCGCGTCAAAGGCGAGAGCGCGGATGCGGATTCTGTCGGCCTCAGTGAGCTGTTTGGTGCCGACAGGGACTGGCATTTTTTTTTTTGTCAGATGTCAAGCCAAATACGTCAGAACCTCGGTGCAAGCTGAGCGGCAGGCATCCGGCGACAAGGCAAAAGAAAAAGCACCGACGCAACGTCGTTTGTTGTACCACCTTAGGCTTGGGCTAGCTGCCACAGCACTGCTTTTGGACTGGCGTCAGGCACGTGGACGCTGCGAGGGTACGAGCGTCAGGGTCTGGTACTTTCCATAGATCAGGGTTGGGTGGGCTCGTCTCTGCTGCAGCCCCTCGCTTCCAATGCACGCCACTTGCAGCTCTTGAAGGGCCCGTCTCGGGCGTCGAGTCTAGCATGGCAGTTCTTTATTACTTTTTCTGCCTGTGCCTAGGAACTAGAGCGTCTCCCTGCTTCTAGAAGCCGGTCTACAGTATCATCCCAGCTCAGGCCCTGTCTTCAGCAGCATAGCTCCCATGCTCCTGCCCCACCCCTTGGCTCCTTCTGGCGGGAGCTAGTCCCCACTACCCGTCAATTGAGCGTGACAAACGCGTCAAGGGCAAGAAGCTTCGTGGGCCGTGGCTTCCTTCTTTTCCAAGCGGCTCTGGGTGGGAATTGGTCCTCACTTTTGCGCCTTCCCCTCCACTCCCGCTTTTCGTCTTTTCTCTGCTTGCAGTCGTTTCTTGTTGTTCAACCCTCACATCTGCATTTGATTCCTAACTTCGTTATCTGTACCTACTCTCCTGCCTGGAACCAGCGCGGCTTCGGCAACATTACATGCATTTGTAGATACCCTCGCGCCATTCTGCTCTACCTTCCCGTCTTTCTGGCATCTCCTCCATTCTACTGCGCCCTCTTCGGGGCGCCCTGCCATATCAGCCTGCGCCGACCCTTGCCTGACCATCGCCATGGCGGACAACATGCGGCTCCGGCTGGTGGTTCGACGCCATGGCCTGCCCGACACGCGCGTTCTCTTCAGCGTCCCCCTCGACGGCGATCCTACCATCGCGCAATTCCTCGAGCTCGTCAATGCCACGGTCCCTCTTGAGTCCGCCGACTGGGGTCTCGACGACTACGCTGTCGAGCTTCGCAACCCTTCTGGAGGTGCCTTTGAGGCGCTGCACTTCCAGCCCGTGGCCTCCATTCTCAAGCAGGACGAGGAGGTCTACATCCGCCCGCTCCTGACTCCCGACCTCAAGAAGCGCACCGTCAGCGGCAGACACCAGATCAGCCAGGACGGCAAGCACCTGATCGACGGGGTCCCCTTCGGTCGCCCTCTGCTGCGCCAGCCTCGCGATCGCCCTGCCATCCAGATCCCGCCCCGCAAACGTCGCAGACTACTCGCCCGGGACCCTGCCTCCCCAGCCGCCGAGGACGACTGGGACGACGAGGATGATGAGGAGGATCAAGGCTTTCAGCCTCTGCAGCTCACGCAAAATGGAGAGCCTCCATTGGATGCCGAGGAAGACGAGCAGGACGACTCCTTCTCGGCCGGTGGCGACGAGGATGACATGGACCTTGATGATGAGGACGTCTCGGAGGTTGACGACCAAGAGTTGACGGCTCTTCGCCTCGACAATGACGAGGTGTATTCGGGCCAGCGCCCCGCACAGCCGTCGCTCCCCTCGTCGCCGCTCGCTCCCTCTGACGAGCAGGGCCAGCCTGCCGAAGCCGCCGAGCATGACACGGACATCGATAGTGATTCTGATGCCGATATTATCGAGCTCAAATCCAGTATGGCTTTCGCGTTCCCCAGCGCGTCCCAGGCCGCGCTCAGCCGCGCTTTCCGCAAGTGCCACGCTCGCAGAGGCAGCTATGTCGCACGCAAAATCTTCAAGTTGCTCAAGAAACGCCATGTGCCTCAGATCAGCTACCGCCGTGTGAAGCACAACTACCTCGCCAGAGCCAGGGCCGCAGCTGAGTCGCCATCTCGTCCTCCCCAAGACGTGGACGTGGACGAGTCGGATGCCGACGACGAGTCCGACGACGCTTCATATGCTGGAGAGCACACGCCCGAGGGTTCCGATTCCGGGGATGGCGATGCCCAGGAAACGCAGTCCCTCTCTGGCTCCACCGCATATGACGGCCCCTCTGGATCCCCCGGCGCCACAGGACAGATGGCCCAGCCCGGATCGGGTGCAGGCTCCGAATCGGAAGGCGACGACGCCGCCGACCCGCGTGACGACCAGAGTTCGGGCGACTCTGCCGATGACAGCGACGGCAGCGAGGACGAAGCCGACGCTGCCGCTCAGACAGGTCTGCCCGCTTCTGACGAGGCTGGGAGCGAGGGTGAGGGCGGCGGAGATGGCTCGGGCACCTCGGACGACTCGGACGGCGACGATTCTGGCGACGACCAAGAGGCCGCAGACCAGAAAGAGAGCAGCTCAGAGAGCAGCTCTGACGGCAGCTCCGAGACGGGCTCCGAGGACGGCTCCGAGGACAGCTCTGAGAGCAGCTCCGATGATGAGGAGGAGAGCGAGGAGGAGACCTCAGACGGCTCGAGCGGCTCCGACTCAGACAGCGACTCCTCGGACAATGAGCCGCCAGAGGAGGTGTCGGCCCGGCCTCCCGCCAGCACCCCGGCCATCGAGCCGCAGCCAGCGGCCGGCCCGGCGGCCCCAGAGGAGGACAAGCCAGGCGAGCCGTGCGGAGCACCTGCGCAGGGGACGACTAAGACTCGGAACCGCAATGCTCGGCGACGCGCTAAGAACGCGCTGCTTAAGAACGGCGAGTTGGAAGAGCGCAAGAAGGCGCTGCTGGCCGCTATTGGCTGCGGCCCAGAGGACCCTGGCCCCCTCGCTCCAGTCGCCGGCCCGGGCGGAAGCCCGTCGATGGAGCCCTTGTCTGCCGCCCCTCCCGCCCAACGCTCGGGCCCAGCTGCCTCCCCCGGCGGCGACGATGCCGACCAGTGGAGCACCAAGATCAACTACCGCGCGGTCGAATGTGCCCAGGGGGAGGAGGTGGCGCTGAGTGCGCCACCTTTCCCTTTCGTCCAGCGCTGGGATCCCTCCCAGCGCAAGCAGCGCAAGAGGAAGCAGCGGGCCCAGCCCGACTACTACGAGGAGGGCGACGCCGACGGCAGGCGCCCTGGCAAGAAGTTCAGGTTCGCCGACCAGGCCGAGGAGGCTGTCGAGGAGCTGAACTACGACGACGTCGACATTGGCGATACGCAGGTCGATGTCGCGCGCGAAACGCAGCTTGCCGATAGCCAGCTGACCGACTACGATGACCTGCCGTCGCCGCCGTCGGACCTCACCACCCTCCCGGAGTTTCACCCGGGCGACGCCCAGCCGTCCATGGTCATCACCTGGAAAAAGTGGCTGCTCTCCGAGGCCACCCGCTGGGAGCCCCAGATCGTCGACGTCACGGCCGTTATTGGCAGGGTGAACGAAGACAACCAGACTCTGGATGTGATGATGGCCAAGCGAGACCGTGGTAAGTTCGACTTCGCCAAGCAGGTCAACAAGGAGACCGGCGAGCGCAAGTACAGGACTTTTGACCCGCCCGACTTCTCCGACGATGACGAGCCAGACCCCGAGGCAGAGAAAGCCTGGAACGAGGGCTGGCGCACCGTGGCCTTTGTGGACATGATAGAGCCTCGCATCCGCCAGGCCGCCCTGGCGAGCTTCAGCGACGAGCCCGCGACCCAAAATAGCCAGGCCCTCCTGTACGGGCCCACCAACCTCCGCGTCTCGGAGCAGGTGGACGGCTCCATCGTGGTGCCCGACAGCCAGGCGCCGCGGAACGTGGACGACACCACCACTGAAGGCAGATCGACCACCAGAGGCGAGACCGACAACAAGGCCGGCAAGGCTGTCAAGGCCCCGGAGTCGCGCGTTCCTGATACGAACACGAGCGCTTCAGCCTCGCGCCCCCAGCAAGCGGCCCAGGTCCCCAGCGACGGCGACGGCGACGGCGACGGTGACGCGCTCATTTTGGATGACGACGAGCTCATGGCTGCGAACTCCTCGGCAAACAATGCTGCCACAGATACGAACGCGCTCATCAGCGTGCCAGTGCTCGGCCAAGACAGCTTGCCCCCGTGCCAGCCAGTGGGGGGTTCGGAGAGCCCTTCGCGCCAGTTGATCGGCGATGCTGTCACCGACCCCAAGAGCGAGGTAACATCGCAGCAAGTGAGCTACCCTCAGCTGCACGTCCCTTCGTCGTCGGTCGGCAGCGTCCGTAGCGGCCGACAGCCAGACGCGGACGATAATATGGATACGGCACCGGATACATTTAGCAATGCCGTCGACACAGATGACGACGAGAACGACGAGAACGACGACCACGTCGCGACCCCGCGAGCCAGTGGCAAACCTAGCAAGCATGAGACGGGCCAACAGCAGCCGCCGCAGACGCCGGCCAAGTCGGGCAAAGTTGCGGTGGGTTCAGCTCCGTCCAGTTCCTCGTCGTCCCTACCATCGATCAGCACCCTGTGGTTTACGTGCCCAACGTCCCGCAGCACCCAATCGCCGTCTAGGATGGCACAGAAGTCAACCCTCGGCGCCAAGTCGGCGCAGGCGGCCAAGGGCGATGCCGAGTACGAGGAGGCAATGCGGCGACTCGACGACTCTGGTGACGAGGCTGTTGCTGACGAGGACACTCACACTCCACGCGTCCAGCAGGAAAAGGCGCCGTCCTTCATCAAGCAGAGCAGCAGTCAGCCGATGGCCTCGATCGAGCCCGTCCAGCCGTCTCAGCGGCTCAAGACGGAGAAAGTCAAGCCGAAACCGGCCAGCGCTGCGGCGTCTGTCTCGCCACCCTCGCGCTCGACCAGAGGTGCCACCAAGGGAGCCCTCTCTGGCCGGAGCACCACCAAGAAGCCGGCCCCGTCGCAGCCCCCCGCCGATGCTGACGTCATCATCTTATCGAGCAGCCCGGAGCCCGTGTACGAGGAAGACTATGCCGAGGACGACGTGGACGACGACTACGAGGCGTCTGCACCTGCGTCTGCGCCTGCGTCGCGACGGAGCAGCGCGCGCAGCAGTGTGGGCCGTGCCGTAGCGTCGCGCAAGGCCGCCTCGCGAGAGCCCAGGGCCGGCTCGAGGGGCGTCAGTGTGCCTGCATCTGCACGGGCTAAGAGCGCCGTCTCGGTGCTCGGCGGACCGTCGCGCGGCGCAAGGAGGGTCTCGTCAATGGCGACGCCTTCGTCGTCCTCGTCTTAGAAGTGGGAACTCTCGAACGAGGCGGGAAGCCTCTGGAACAGATGTCATTGTGACGAAACAGGTTATTTTTTTCTTCTCCATGTATTCACCGGTTGTGTATTTTCTGCGATGGTGTTCCGGCATATTTGACGAGAGGTCTGGCACAGTCTTTGTGCTCTTCAGTGTCATGTTTCTACTCGCGCTGTTTTTTTCTGGCATTTCCATAAGGGCATATTCACCAGAGCCATTTGTACTTTTTTTACGGCCTTGGATCCTTGCCCACCTGTCCAGGGCGTGTTTGCTGTTGATACCTGGACTTTGTCCTCTTGGCGGCGCTTTTGCGGCATTTTCGGAGCTCATCTGGTTTCTTGGCTGGAACACTGGCCCCTCATACTTGGCGCCCCCAGCCCATCTTCCATCCGTTGCGATCAGTTCCGTTTCATGACGACATTGTGGGATAGCCCTCATCATTGTGTACCAGTAGCCGGCGTGCTGCCTTGGTGGTTTCTGTTTTGTTTGGGACTCCCTGAGGAGGGTCTGCTGTCGTTGATGGCATCGAGCAGCGTCTCTGTTCTATCTTCTCAGGTGGCGTTGCGCCTTTGATAGTCCCATGATATCGAAAACTACGTCTCCAACATTTGCGCCTCGCGTCCGGTGCTCGCCATGTTTTTTTTTTTTTTTTTTTTTTACCAGAGTCGCAAAGGTATCACATGCGCGTCATCACCGGAGAGAGATGTGCAACTCGCGTCGAAACCGAGGCGAGCAGCGGGTTTTATTAATAAGGGCTAGTGCGTGCCATACTTTTTACAGGCGGGCTGCCGAGTTCCGAGCCGTTCGTCCCTTCCTCCTCTCCAGGGAGAAGAATGGGGGGAGTGAACGAAAGCTCGGCTCGGGGGGAATTTGTTTGTTGTTGTTGCAAACAAAAAAAAACATGACCGAGATGATCAAGATTATGGGTTGCCCGAATACCTCCCCTCCTCTTGGGGTGGATATTATCTAGACCCGGGAAAAAGGAAATGAGCGGGTACAGGTGCGAGTCCTGCCTTGGCCGGCGAGGCGGGGATGCGACGAGTGCCAAAGTGAATACATGAATGTTGTGCGCAAGGGACTAGGTAGGGGAAAAAGAGATGGTAAAACAAAACTTTTGCTCCTGCTCCTTTTTTTCCTGGGTGCTTTTTTTTTTTTCTTTTAGTCTTGCAGCCGGGCAAGTCTTGGCTTACCCCCGTATATCTGGTGGAAGGTGATGTCCCAGGGGCCGAGATTGGCTGCGACGGCAGAGGGAGGGAAAACAAAAAATAATCAGGCGGCGGAGTCTCCGGGCGTATATTGCCCGTCTCATTCGTGGTGCCGACTCCACGCCGCCATGGGTATAGCCGCCGTTTTTCGCTTGTTCACGATGCGTAAATTCCTTTGTGCAGGTCCTCCTGTGTCGACGAGAAATAAAGGAATACTGAGCAGAGGGGTATCTCATCTGCGCTTCTTTGGTAATGACGAGGCCGCCGGGCGTGCGTTGGGTAAGGTCAAAATGCCCGAAGCTAAGGGTCTCGCATAAGGGACCGCTCCTGGGCATGTCAAAAGACGACAACAGATTAAATTAGATTGTTGTGGCGGGCGGGGGAGGTCGGTGTGTGCCCGTCGGCCGTCCCCTGGATGAGCCCGTAGAACAGCGAGGCGGATATGGTGCGGCTGGCAGGCACCAAGATAGGGCTCATGTAATTATCGGAGATGCTATTAGAGGAGTGTGTCGGCGCGGTACAATTCTCCGTGGGATTGTGCGTCCCTGATCGGGGTCTCTGCATCCAGCCCGCGGCGGACCTCGTCCTGGGGATGGGCGGGCACCCTCAAAGCCCGTTGGGTATACGTGACTCATCTCGGGACCGCAGTCCAAGCTGAGAGACACGCAGGCACCACGACGCGGTTGGCGGGTTGGCCGGCTGGCGTGCGCGCTGGCGGCGGGGACAGCTGAGAGGCACGCCGGCGTGAGGGAGACCACCACGTGGAGCGAATCGAGGCGGCGTGTGTGCGGAGACCAGACCGGCCCGTTTCTCCTAGAGGTGGCTGGCTGGCTGGCTACACACACAAACACAGGAAACCGGGCTCGTGTTTTTTTAGGCTCTGGCGGCAGCTCTCGGGGATTGTGGCTGTATCCTGCAGGACGTTCCGAGGGAGGTGAACGAACAACCTCGAGGGTAGGACCAGGTTGTTGGCGTGTGGAGAAGCCTCACTCTGGCGGGAGATGGGGAGGGGTGGGAGCGAGGGCGGCAGGGGGCAAAGGTTGGGAGTCGCCTCGGAGTTCCGGGCTTGGGCGTCCGCGGTTGCTGCTGTTTGCCGCTGGTGGATTGGTTGCAGTGGCAATACGACCTCCCCGTCTCTTCCTCTCTCGGGCACCGGAGGCGTCCTGTTCAATCAGAGTAAAAATGCCCGACGCTCTTTTTTACCGTTTCCAGCTGCGACCAGGGGAGGAGCCTGCCTGGCAAGGCGTGCGTGTGGCACAGCGTGGCGGCTTCGGGAGCGTGTCAAGAGAAGCCTCGACGCCCGCCCCGGCTGCCAACCCGTCTTGTCAAATCCCCTGACAGGCCTCGTGTCCGGCTGGCGGCTGCGCGTTTGGCGCCCGTTTTGATTAAATCTGACAGGGCCTGCGCCGACGGTCACCCCCAACGGTGGCTGCATATCCGCTGGGTCGGCGGCGCTGCGGCCACCTCCGCCTGGGATGGCTGGCGATGGCAGGCTGGGCTCTGTGCTGTGGCTGCCGTGACGTCGCGTCTTCACGTCGTGCGACACCCCCTGGTCGCTTGTGCTTGTTGGCTTCGCGTGTCGCCACAGGAGGGGTCGGACGCTTCCTTGGGCAGGCTGCTTGTCGTCTGGCCAGCTGAGGAAGCGGACACGGGGACTTGAAAGCGTCGTGGCGGTGACTTGGGAAGCCGAACCGTGGCAGGCAGTGTGCGAGGAGGTTGTCAATCCCTTTGCTCTGCTGGCGTGCCCCGCTCGGAGACAGGCGAGGTCCGATAAGAGCCAGGCGGGTAAATGCGGCGGTGGGTGTGGATGGGGTGTGTGTGTGTGTGTGTGTGTGTGTGTTTCTATGTCCAAGTGTATATTTGCGTGTCGACGTGGTTGTTGGGCGGCCTTGTCTGGCGAAATGGTACCCGGCACGGAACGCGCCGTCGGGAGCCCAAAGAGCCACGGACATCGAGGGCGAGAATGCGAGAGAGAGGCCCGACCATGTGCCCGATGCCAGCCTACTCGAGGCTTGGGAGCCCAGGCAGCCAATGAGGCGAGACCTGGTCAGTGTTGGGTCGCCTCTCGGGACCGGTGGGTGCTTTCATGGCCGGATTTTGTGGCGCCCGACTCTCCCATGGTGGCCGGCCCTATTCTTGACAGCTGTAGGCTTGCGTCTCGTGTCTCGTGTCCATGCAGAGAGGGCTAATCCGCCGCTTCCGGAGGCAGCGACGCCGAGCGTTTTGGTGTGCTCGTGTTTGTTGTTCTTCCGGCTGCAGCCGGGAAGATGGACGTACTGGTTGGTGGGACTTGAGCCCGTATATGTTGGGTTATATCTTGGATGGTACGGCCGCCGAGAGCAATGAGATTTGCTGGTTCGTGTTGGGGTGCGCCACCGGGTGTTGCGGCAGTGGTGGTGGCCGCCCGGTGGCGGCAGCGGCGGCTACTGTGACCCAGGGGTACGACATGGGCACAGCTGCAGCAAGTGTAGCCACGATAGGGGTGAAAGTCCCCGGAGGGCTGCCACAAAATCTCCCGGGCCGATGCTGGCGTGGGATCCGAGTGGCTGTAAACGGTTCCGGGTGGATTTGGGGACAGGTGGGACAGAAGGTCCGGAAAACAACTGGCATCCAACCAACGGCACAAGAGACAGGCATCCCATACAGGGTTCTCCTGTCGTGCGGATGGCGCTGCTGGTGGTGGTGGAGGTGGTGGAAGGGAGTTCTGGATACCGCCGGGAGCAGGAAAAGGAAGGAGGTACGGTTTCGGAAATGCACGAGTACGAAAGGGGAAATTAACGGATAAAAAGCCAGCGAGCGGAAGGTGTCGGCGGCGAGGCAGCAGCTGTTGCTGAAAGAGACGCCATGCGCGAAATGCATGGTCGCGCTGCCTGCCGGGATGGGGCAGAAGGAAACAGGCGCTGAAGGGGGGGAAAAGCACAAGGGAGCAATATTACAGGACCCCGCCACACACGGCTCGGCTGCCGGCATGAAGAGCCAGGGCCGCGAATTCGAACAGGGCACGAAAACGGGAGCTGTATGGCGGGCATCTCGGGGCGCTTGGCAGAGTGGGTGTGAAGGAAACAAGGAAGCAAAAAATCAGCTGAACGAGTGCGGGGTTGAGAAGCCAGACGAAGCATTAGGACAAAATGCAGTTTTGTTGCTTGTGGCGCGTGTGGTGTGCAGTAATGTGCAGTATGTATGCATGGGCGCGTGGGTGGGTGTGCAGGTAGGCAAACTGGTGGTGGTGTGGGAGTTGAGAGGAAGAACACAGCGCCTGGCATCCTCATCCAAAGGGAGGGGCTAAAAAGGGGGGGTGATGCAAGAAGTGAAGAGAAGTGCAATGCCAGTCGCCACTAGCGCCGGCCGCCAACAGAGGCGCGATGGACGCCCGAGCCCGACGGGGTGCTGGCACCCGAGGCGTGGTGGTGGTGGTGGTGGTGGTGGTGGGAGTGCATGTGGCCGTGGTGGGCGTGGTCGGCGCCGCTGCTGCTGTAGGGGCTGCTGCTGCTGTGCGCGCCCGATGTGCTGGCGTGGTGCGGCTGCTGGCCGTGGTGGTAGGGCGGCGAGGACGAGGACGACGACGCGCCGCCGTAGGATCCGTACGCGTACGACGACAGGTGGCTGCTGCCGGTGGCGGCGTGGTGCTGCGGCGGCGTGGGCAGCGGCATGTAGGTCTGGCTGCCGCCAGGGGCCGTCGAGGACCGCCGGCCCGTGGCGTTGCTGCCATTGCTGCTGCTGCCGGCGTAGGCCGACGTCGACGTCGACGAGGTCGAGTCGTGCGGGCTGCTGCTGTACTCGTAGCTGCCGACCAGGTCGACGCTCGAGCCGGTGCCGCGCAGGGACTCTCTGCAGGAGACGGGTGAGAGGTGGTTAGCAGTCTTCTTGGCGCGTCTGTGGTCTTGGCTGAGGTGTGATAAGTATGGTAGTAGCGGTGGTGGAAACGTACATGCTGCCCGTGCCAGACACGGCCCCGGACCTGCTCCGGGACGCGGCGCCAGACCCTGCGGCCGACCAGGGCGCATAACCCATGACCGTCTCCATCGGGTAGTACGGCTGCTGGATACTTGCGTCCCGCGAATAATAATCGTCGTAGTCGCCCGACGAAGGCGCCGTCGTGGTCCAGCCGTAGTTGTAGGCCGACGTCGATGACGCCGACGAGGCGGGCGTGGACCGGGCGGCGCTGCTGCTGCTGCTGCTGCTGCTGCCGTAGTAGCTGCTGCTGGTCGCCGCCGTCGTCGTCGCGGGGCGCGGCGGGAAGGCCGGCATCATGTGGCCGTGGGCGCCCATCTCGGCGCCGTAGGGCACCGGCAGCGGCGGCATCGATCCACGCGTGGCTGAGGCGCGCGAGACCTCGATGTTGTAGCCACACTCCATGTGCTGGCTGCCCTCGCTGTCGTGGCGCATCGACGTGGGCTGCGAAGATACCTGTGGCCGGCAAAGCCCCGGCACCGTCGCCCTCGGTTAGTCGTTGCCGTCTTTTCGTGCACGCAAGAGTGTTGGAGCCTACCCTGAGAAACTGGCAGCCGTCTGCGTTGGCCGTCTTGCAGTTGGTGCAGGGCATGCCGCCGCCAGGGTCACCGCTGCAGCGGATCTTGCGCTTGCGGCAGCGTCCGCACTGTTGCCAAGAGGAGACGGGACTGTCAGTGGATGCACAGAAACAGCGCGGCAAGGCGGGACAAAGTGTGGCATACCGCAACAGCGATGCGCTTGCGCGCGGGCATATCGTCCGAGTGTCCGTCTGACATGGCGTAAGGGGTGGCGGGCGTCTTGCTCTTGACCAAGTGTGATGCCGGACGGGAAGGGGTCCGAGGTTTGCTTTGATGGTGGCTGATGCTGGTGTCGTTGGTGTTGGGTCCCAGGGACGAGGGAGCAGGTGGCAGCAGCGGGGTGGCAGGTCCGGGGGTCCTATATCTTCTTCCTTGTTCGCTGTGGTCGTATAAGCGGCTGGACATGATCTAGTGCTCCTTGGTGGGATCCTGGGCCTTTGAAGTGGCCTCAAGACTTGCGGAAACAGGCAGGCCTTGTTTACGTGCTGATTCTCGCCGTGGTTCTCTTGGGGCAAGGGGTGAGGGAGGCAAGGGGAGGGTGTGGATAATGTTTTTTTTGTCTCTTGACCTAGTCTGCCAGGCTTGGCCGTACAGTTGGTCGACGATGAAGGCAAGCACGGAGGACGGGACACTGCTTCCCCTGCGATGCTGCAGCGGCTGGAAACAGATGGTCTCAGAATCCCGGCGGGGACCTGCGCCTGTGATTCGATCTCGATACCCGAGGCCGAGCGAATACCACCAGATCCGGCAGGTGTAGTCGGACGGAAGGACCACGCGGGCCCGGGCGGGGAGGGAGGATAAGGGGCAAAGAGCAAGGAAAAAGCGGGGGCGGGTATGACGCTAACCTCTTGTCTGCAAAGACGCAGACGAAAAAAAAAAAAAAGGAAACGAAGAAAAGACAGATGAGGAAAATTCTCTGAAAAGCCGAGGATAGAAACTAGCAATAGCAGGCAAGCAAGGACGGTGGCGTCCTGGGTTGTCGGTGGCTGCAGAGAGCGAGAAAGCGTGAGTGGTCAAGGTCCGAGAAAGTGCCCACAGCCCCTGAGGACGAGGGTACGTCGACATGTCTTTCACCGCACGCCCCTCGCGGCCTTGACGCAGGCCGGGGTGACGGCGTGGGGTATGGCGGTGGTGGTGATGGTGATGGGGACAAGGAGGTGTGTGGGATCGAGAGACAAGAGCGGCTGCTGGGCAGATGGACGGTGTAGAGGGGACGCCCATCCGGCCGGCTCTATTCGCGAGCCCAGGCAAAAGGAGGGGACTATCTGGGAAAGGATGTCTCACCTGGTCAAGAGGTCATGTAGACGCACGCGCGCCCTTGGCAGGTCCGGCCTTGTGCGTCCTTGGGTCGCGAATGTCTCGGGCTTGGACGACCAAATCCGGGCGTCTGGACGGGGGTCGGAGGAAAGGAATAAATCTGCAAGGGTTTATTCTTTTCCTCGGGGCCTGGGTCTGGAGCTGAAAAAAAAGGAGAAAAATGGAATGAAGGGAAATGTGGAAAGGAACAGAGACAGTTGTGTGCTGCTCTGTATGCTGTGCTGCGCTGTCTGTCTCAGTGGAAAGCGAGGGTGGATGGTCAGCCCATAAGGTTCAGCCCATGATGGGGTGTGTGGTTCAAGAGGAAGAAAGAAAGGAGCAGCCGAGAAACAGAAGACTATTTTTTTTGCCAGTCTGTCGTCTCCCTCTCCCTCTCGCTCTCTATCTTGCTGGGTACGTTGCGTGCTCGCCGTCTATTGCCTCGAAGAAAGGCAGCGGGTGCGGGAGACGGGGCGAGTTTAATAAGAGAGAGCCCAGCGCGGCGTCTTTGCGGCTCGTCCGCTCTTCCAGCAAAGCGCCGACCCGGGGCATGCTTGGCGCCTTGTCAGACTCACCTGTGCGTATGTGTGTGTCTCTGTGTGTTTGGGACACGGCCAAATATCTGCCCGGACGGGATGACAGCCGGAGACGCCTGTGGCAAGCGGTGGTCCTGGGTAACCCAGTCTTTGCGGCGAGCCTGCGGTCCCTGTTGGCTCCGAGCGGTTTCGCTTCTGCTCGTTTCTCGTCTCTCGTCTTGCGTATCTCGGTGGCCGGTGAAGGGAGAAGAGGGGGATACGGGCAAGGCCCCTTGGATGCCGGCTGGGCTGGGCTGGCCGAAAGGGCCCGGCAGCGTTTGCGGACCTCTTTGGATGATGGGACACGGGGCGCACAAGGCACAGCACAGGAGCTGGTCCAGTACTGACAGCCTCTGGGCACAGGTGTAAGGGTGTCACCACGGGGCAAGCAGACAAGCAGCAAAAATAAAAGCAGAAGGAGGCAGCAAAATGGTGGTGGCGAGGTGGAACCAGGGTCGGAGATCAGAGAAAGCCAGCGGCGACCAGCGGATATATACACGGGCGAGAAGGCGTCGCTTCCGGGGATGCTGGGAATGTTGGGGGCCAGCCAATGGGGAAAACGCACGACAGACATGGTGAGCCGGTCGTTTGCTACGTCCAGCCAGGAAGACAGCTGGGGAGGTAGGTAGGTAGACAGAGCGAAAATGGGGCTTGCCAGGCCAGCAGGGCTAGTACGTGTACAAGTAACATGATGCAGGTACCTTCGCTTTCTGGTAGGTACCCAAACGATAAAAGGCCCAAAGCGCTGGCAGGGTTGAAGGATTAAAAAAATAAAAAAAAAATGAGGAGAAAAAAAAAAAACCTCCATGGCGTGCACCGGCGAAATTTCTGGAGTGGGGTGCACTTTCCCCAGGCGGCAGGCAGGGGTCGCCACTGCCATTCAAAACGGAAGAGTACATGGACAGGAAATCTACAGCGACACGCCTTTTTTTACTCTCGCTCCTTTCGAGAAACAAAAACTGGGGGCCGAAAGCAGAGAGACACACCATTCCGAGTGTAATTAAACCTGCCATCTGGTCAGGTGGGTGCAAAGAAAAGACACAGGTCGGACCTCTTCTCATCCGGAGCCAGTGGCGCTGTTTGTAGCTGCTATTAATATGGACGCTGAAAATGGCGATGTGACTGGGTCTTCGTTTCTCACCGAGGTCTACACTCTCGGCTCGCCAGACCTGCCTCTGATGGTCTACCGGACACGCTGTAGCAGGCACTGGTTGCTGCTCTCGACCCAATCCTCCCGGGGAACCATGGCCAGAGCATCCGGCGACGAGATTGCATGCCGTCTTCTGTCCGACCCATCGTAAGCACATTTTTGGATGAGAATTCCTCCTCCTTCCCCTGCTTCGTAAAGTCCGTATTCTGATAACTTATCGGACGTATGCACAGGTACACTCTCCCCTGGCCTCATGCTGTGTTTGACTTTGTGCTTCCGCCGCCAAGTTTGCTGGACAGGAAAGGCAGAGGGGCGCCCTCTTCTTGGCCCGTCAGTTGCTGTTTGACAGGCATCACAAAACGGAGTGATCGGGCTGTTTGGCTTGGGGAGTGTGGGGGAGAAGGGTGACACCTGCAGCACCCGAGACTTCTCTCGCTCGTCATATCCATCTGGCCACTGCCTCTGTTGTGACATGCCGTCGCTTTTTTCCCCTTTTTCTCTGCTCTGTCAGTCCGCGTCCGGAGCTCTCTTGCGTCTCCTCGCGTGGTTGTGCTGCGTGGGCTTTATATCAGATTCGAGCTGTCACTTTTGTGGCATTCTGTCTGTTCTTCTACATGTGGCCACCCATGTCGTACCCCCTTGCCTTTTTCTTGGGAGCTAATCTCCAAGGCCTCAAGACAAACAGCAAGAAAGCACCATGCCCTGGGGAGCGTGGGACGCGGCTGCGGTGGGACCAAGGCGCCACAAATGACCTCTGCTTGACCCATGGGCGGCCTGGCCCTGGGGAACGTGACGCAGCAGGAGGGAAGAGATTTCCTAAAGAGATGGACATGTGGCCTCTGTGGGCGGCGATATAATGCAAACCCGGCTCGTTTGTCTTTTTTCCTTTCATAATTTCCAGAAGCACGTCATGGATGTCGTGTTTGTGCACCAGAGGGGAAGAAAAGAGACCACGGCAATAGAAGCCGGTCAGCGACGGTGATTCGCCCGAGATCGGCGCCAAGGGATGGATAAGCTGTGGCCGACCTCGTATTGACGGCGCCCTTCTGCGAGACATTGCCCCTTTTTTCCTGCTCGGCTTGCCCTCCTCGCTGTTTGCTTCCTAGACTTGCCAGGCTAAACCAATTGCGCTTGCCGTAGTCGGAGCAAAAGAAAGGATGCATTGCCTCATGTTTGCTTCTCGACCCCCGGAAGCGACGCTGGCCTCCCGGGCCAATGACAGCCCGCTGCAACCATCTCTTGTTTGTTTGCCCGCGGCGAGGGGTGGAGGGGCAGCGCTGAGAGGCCAGCACCCATGCCACGGCCCCCCCCTTTTCTGGTGGGTGCGCCGCACTCAGGCTTTCCGGGGCCAGCCCACTCCGTTGACCGCAAGTTTTATGCAAATGGCATCTGGCGAACCCGGAATTGGGGAAAATGGGGCGCGGCCGCCATGGACCGACTGCGGGTTTGCGGCAGCTAGCTGGGGCGAGATTACCACCTACCTGGCTACGAGCGAAGAAGAGACTAAGGAAAGTAAGCTCCCGAGAGGCGGGAGAGCAAGAGATATGGAGTGAGAGAAAGTGGGAGAGAGAGAAGGGGAAAAGGAAACGGGCAAAAGGGAGGGATCGACCAAGCCCCTGGATCACCACGGCAATACTGTCAAAGTTGTCAAACGTATCAAAATAAAAACCCTCCGAACCACCCTTACTTCCCTAGCACTGGCACTGGCACTGGGAGCGCCCCGGCTGCCGCCGACACACTGAGCCGGTGGGTGCATTCTCTTTCACTTTCTCCTTTGCCAACGGGCCTAGGGCTCGTGGATAGATTGCGGCTCTTTAGGTGCACTACCACCTCGTGCGGCGAGGAGGGGGCATGCCCGCCAGGGAAATCTTCCCGCGTCTGTACTCATCTGCTTGCCTGTAATATGGTAATATCAGGGCCGCCCACACCCACAGGAGTGGCCCCCGCGACCGAAACTCGCCGGAACAAAATAGACAGCACGGCAAGTTTGCCACACTTCCAAGGCCCCAGAATCGGTAGGAGAGCAGCTTGGTCACGCAAATATGACCGATCCAGCCCCGCTCAATGGCATCCCACCCTGCCTTCTGTGCCTCTCCCTGGCTTCTTCTTTTCGAGACTACGGGGCGATGGGGAGAGACATGCAGATCACTCATCGGGAAGTGCGGTGGAGCACGTCCTCATCTATTTCTCCCTCCGCCTGCTGCCCCTTTCAACGTCGCTGGCAGCCCGGCCCCGCGGGTGTATGCATGCTGGCCTCGACGGATGGACGGCGGGATGGCGAAGATTTTTTTTCCTGTCCCGTGCGGACGACGTGTGCTGCCGGCCCCCTTTTTTATCCCGTAAAGGTCTCGAGTGCCGACCCGCCCGTGGCCCCCACGCCCCGCCACGCCGACGTCCCTAATATGGATGTTGACATGGGACGAAAAGGAGGGAATCAACCGCAATGTAACAGCGGCCGAGCCCAACGGTCGCCGCTCATCTCGGCGGTGGGTGACGCGCTTTTGTTCCGGTTGCAACGAGGCAAGAGGAGGCCCCGAGACGACGCCAGCAACAACGGCACCGGACGGCAGCAGAGACGGAACACCCAATGGCAACGCGTGGATGCCGACCTCGCCCCCATGCAGGCATGGCTAACTATGACCTCCCTATGTGCACATGGCTAGTGGCGTTGCAGTGCAGCATGGATGGGTTATCGGCCGTGCCAGGGCAGACAGACCAGACAGAGGCCGCGGGCGGGGTAGCGGCAGGCTGGCAGTGGAGGCCCGGTCGGGGTTTCTGCAACGTCTGGACGTGCCATTTGCTTTTTGGAATAGACGGCAGTCCGCTGGGCCGGGGCCACCGCCCGGGAGATGGCATGTAAAGTGCAAGGCCGGCGACTTTTCTTATTTGTTATCTTCTGACTTTCTCTTCCCGTTGCCGAGACATGCGTGTGTGTGTGTGTGTGTGCTGTCTGCCGTCTTCGAAGCCACGCCCCGGCTACCAGTTTCCTGGACTAGAACATGAGGATACGAGAAAAAAGACGGGAGCCGGAGCTGGACGGATGCTCGCGGACATGGCCGGGCGGACGAAGCCAGAGCCCTTATCCGACGAGATGCCTTTTCTAAGAGCAGCCCGAGGCGGGCAGACCCTCTTCCGCCCACCCCTCTATACGGCCTAGGTCGTGCGAGGGGAGCAAATCTGATATCTGATGGACGGACATGGCACAGCACAGACAGATGCCAGTCCCGTGCAGTGTAAAAGNTGTCATTGCCGCTGGGTTCTTCGTTGGCTGGGCGGTGCACGGCAAAGAAGAGTGGAGAAAAAAAAGGGAAAAAAAAAGGGAAAAAAAAAGGGAAAAAAAAAGGAAAAAAAAAAAAAAAAAAAAAAAAAAAAAAAAAAGTGCAAAATATGCAGAAAATGCACGTGTGCTTTCTAATCTGGACGGAAGCGTAGCCACTTCCGGGAACCCGGCTCGACCTGCCCGGAGCAAGCGACACGGACGGGAAGACGAGTGGCGGCCAGAGCACGGACAACGAGAAGCCCCTCAAAATCCGGGTCGACAAACGGGTTGCGGCATCTTTTTTGCCCCTTGTCCCAGGCTGGATGCCGCCCGGGAGCGTCGCCCGGGAGAGGGCAGCAGAGGCTGCACCAGCACGGAAAAGGAGTCTGCACGGGTCCGGAACAGGGAAAGCGTCTGAGAGAGCGCTGGGGCGGCGGGAGACGAGGGAGAGAAAGACAGAAAAAAGGGAGAGAGAAGGACAGGGAACGGTGAGAGAGCAAGGGGATGGGCAACGGGAGTTGCGACGGGCGCTCGCATTACGAGATGTGCGAGGGCGAGCGTTGACAAAGCCACCAAATCTCGCGCGTCTCGGGACGATGCAGGCGAGAGAGGAGAACAGTGGGGAGAGAGAAGAAAGAGCGAGAGGCCGAGAGGCCGAGAGGGCATTCTTTTTTGGGGCGCCCACCTACCATGCAGCTACCCGTTCTGTGCAACCACACCACCACGCTCTGGAGGTCGCGCAAGCTGAGTGTCTGCCTGTCTTCCCCATCCTTTTCGCTCTGGGCAGGTGAAGGAGCAGGTGGCTGAAACAGCGCCTTCAGGGTAAAAGGAGGAGGAGCAGGAAAAGAAACATCAGCTCATTATTCCAGCCAGCCACCGCCCGCTTCCAGAATGGTGTATCACTTGGAAAATTCGAGCTGCTCCACGCAGGGATCGACACGCCCAGATCTCCAGAGGCTCCTCTGGCAGCGGCGATCGGGATGGAAGCAGCGGAGGTCCGAACAAAAGACATGCAGCAGATGGGGGCAGCTCACACACCCACACTCCCCCGCCCCCAGAATACAGTCTCCTAGACCAGCTGTGTGTGTGGGTAAAATTACCCAGGAGGCGGTCACGGCCGCAAGAGGCGAAGCCACAGCCCACGCCTGTCCGGCTGCAAGACGAACCGGTGGCCCAGCACCGTGGCGCCCAGGAGAAAAGGAGGAGGAGACGTCGGTGAGGCCGGCAGTCGACCGAGCCGAACGATTTCTTTTTTCGATGCCGCCCTCTCATCACGGCGCACGCCGCCGCCGCCACTCGCTAATCTCAAATCTGGAAGCCAAACATACCGCCGCCCCCATTTGGGGTTGAATGGGCCAGATCAGATCAGATCGGAGCAATGCTGTGCCTTGCCTTGTGAGAAACGGCCGAGACCTCGCCGAGCTGGCTGTTCTCGCGGCGTGGCTCTGGGATGGGTCTTTGCCCAATCAGAGCAGGTAGATGGTAAACATGGTACAGAGGTTGATGAGGTGGCAGTAGTGCAGTGCTATTTTTGCAGTGTGTCTGGGTGAGAGAGGATGGGTAGCTCGATGACATGGCTGTCAAAAAAAAAAAAAAAAAAAAAAAAAAAAAAAANGAAAAAAAAAAAAAAAAAAAAAAAAAAAAAAAAAAAAAAAGAAGCAAAGTGACAACCCCAACTGTCAAATCCGGTGCAACGCAGCGCGCTAATCAGGCACCGCGGCCAACGGCGTCGCACCGCGGCACTGCTATTTTTCCCTCCCCGGTCCGAGCTGCAACGTCGAGACGCGGGCCTACCCAACGGAAGGGTGGTGCCCGTGTTCGGAATCTACTCCGGCCGGCAGCGCCCCTCGAACAAGACACCGAGGTCAGCTCAGCTGGGTGCTCCTCGTTTACGTGCGTGTATCGTCGGCGCAACGCACACAAGCGCGGTAGACACCTGGCCGCTCCCCAAACCGGATTAGAAGTGGGAGGGCGGTAGAGCACCGTGATTCGTCCCAAGGTGTACGTGTGTTGTGGCAGCGATCAGCGGGGTTCCTGTGTCACCCCGCGCGTATAATGCATAGTAGACCAGTGAGGCAGGCGAAGCAGGCTCCAACTACAAGGAGGGATCCGGCCGAAGATGCGATGTCCCTGGTACCTATGCCAAGGCGTCAGTGAACAAGCTCAGTCGTCGAAGTAGGCAGGCATAGGTGAGAGGAAACGAGGGAAACGAGGAAACGAAACGAGAAACGGGGTAGGAGTCGCCACCAGCCGGGCCTCCGTAAAAAGGCCGGGTAAACACAGAAGCGAGTCGCAGAAAACGCGGCTACACATGGCACGGCGAGAGGGCAGTGGCATGAAACAAAGAGGCTTCGAGACAGTTGCCAGCAGCATCTGGTCGGGTCGACAATGCCGCAGCCCGAGGGGGGCACTGAAACATACAGGCGAGCGAGCGAGCGAGAAGAGGACTCTGCAGCAAGGCACTGGCTGGCTGGCCCCTCCCGTGGCTGGAGGGCCATGTGGTGTAAGGACCAGCTGGCACCGGCCAGGAGAGCAGACCCCAGGTGCGTGCCACGTCAGTTGTCGCGAAAACCGGGACTGGGCTGGGACCCCCAACACCAGTAGCCGTTGCCGGGTGCATTATTCGAATTGCACAAATTCGACGCCCGCGGCCCCTTGGTCGAAAGGCGGCGGGCCAGGTGGCAAAAAGGCAGCACGAAAGGGGAATCTGGACGCAGACCAAACGCGGCAGCATGCAGAAGCTGCACATTTCCGACGCGATCCGGCCTTCTCGACTCTCGCCCGCCCGCCTCTGCTAATATTCTTCATGTCTTGTGTCTTGAGCATGCCCCGGAAGGCGGGAATCGTCATCATCACGTGCAGGATCAAGGACACATTCCCGTCTCGACGCAGGCAGGCAGGCAGGCAGGGTGCATGAGGAGGAGAAGGCCGTGGAATTTCCAGTTATGCAACGGAAAGAGAAGAGCGACGAGACAAAAATAAGAAAAAAAAAGTTCGTGTCTGCAAGTCTGAGAAAGAAGACATGCAACTCGCCCTCGCACGCCCCCTCCAACAAGCCCAGCGAGCCGGTCAAGGGCAGCAACGGAGGACTCGGAGGACATAAGGCCGTAGAGCAAGCAGGTCTAATCAGGGGTTGGGAACCGCATCCATCCCAGCTGTGATGCCACACCACGCTCCTCTCGCTCCCTGCCTGCCTTGATCTCTCTCGCGCTCTCTATGAATCACAGCCCCTCGTCGCTCTATTCGCGGACCGGGAGCGCAGTCTTCCGGAACAAACGACCAGGGGCCGGGAAAGCAAGCAAGGGCCAATGTGGAGGAAATCAACAGGCTGACAGGCTGTGCCTCCTGTGTCGTCTTGCTTGTCTGACCGAGCCACGGCATCGCAGCCCGAGATAGATCTCGGAGTCGCCGGCCGCTTTTGTCCGGGGAAATCGCCGCATTGCAAGGAGGACAGACAGAACGAGCACTTAGCCCACCCGGGCTTTGATCCAGCGGGACCCGACAGCCATCTGCTGTCTGCACGGCCCCATGCGGAGTGACGCAATGCGCCCGTCCCCAGGCCCCTTGTGCAGCCTCTTGATTCGCAAGGGCGTTCCGACACGGCTGGTAAGCGAGCACGAGCTGGGCGGGCGCGCCTGGCTAAGCGAGCCCGCCAGAGATGCCAGGGACCAACCAACAGCACTGGCTGTGTCTGGGAGGGGGCGAGGCACAGCACATGCGTGCGTAGGTAGGTACAGGACACACGCACGCACGCACGCATAGACGAGCAAACAAGGAGGATGGCCACCCTCCGGCCGACGCCCTCCTCCGTCCGCCCCCACGAGCAAGTGACAGACGGGAACCGAGACGGAAGCCACGGTGGTTGGCCGCCCTGAAACACAGGTGGATGGGAGAATGCCTTGGGCGTCCATGGCAAAACCAAAATGCCGCTTTGGGCCGCGGCGGCTGCACACCCGACCCGACCGAGCCTTGCTCGACCGGCTGCGTCTGGGTCAACCAACGCCCATTCAGCTTCGCCAGCTCATCAACGGTTCCCATATCGCAACCTCCCGACGGGCCTTTATCCGCCACAGCCCGGACAGCCTGTGGAGGCGGCCGGGACGGATGTCGGCGAGCTGCGACACGACACGACACGGCCGGGAATGGCAGCGACATCTTGACTGGGATGGCGCAGGGCGAGGACAGGACGGGGTGGGTGGGTGCAACGTCGATAGGGCTCGTTGCATGGCGAAACGGCCGTAGCATCAGAGGGTAAGCAACAGGGCACGGCATGCCGGCGCTTCACAACGTAAAAATATTAGCAACCTTGTGCTCGGCTGTTACAACGCCGTTGCCGCGCGTCTAGGTTTTAACGTACAGGTCAAGACCATGGCATCACGTCACCGTCGCCCGCGGTAGTCGTCTCTCCTGTTCCTGTCGTGCCGCCGGTCGTGGTTCCGATCCCGGTCGCGGTCGCGGTCGCGGTCTCGACGGCGGTCCTCGCGGCTGCGGTCTCGGTTCCTGTCCCCTCGTGCTCCATCCCGCTCGTCTCGCCCTCTCCTCGGGCTCCTGCTCCTGCTGCGGCTGCGAGGCCGGCGGCGATCCGCATCTTTCCTGCTGTGCCCGCCGGCCTCGCCGCCGTCCCTTCCCTGCGGCTGCGACGGCGGCTCGTGCTTCTGCCGCTCGTGTCTCCCCTGCATCTCCTCCTTGCCGTACACCATGCCGTACCCGGGCCCACGGTCGCCGGGGGCCTCGGGCCCCTCGTCCCTGTACTTACGCCACTTCTCCAGCTCGCGCACGCCGCCCCAGCCGCCGCCAGGGCCACCGGCACCAGCGCCAGCCAGTTTCCTCCTCTTAGCATTAGCGTCAGACCGCCACGAGTCGCTGAGCTTGCTCACGCTCTGGCTGAAGTCGACGTGGATGCGGCGGTCGTCGATCAGCACGCCCTGCATCTTGAAGTAGGCCATCTCGCACGCGTCCTTGTCCTCGAACTCGATGAAGGCGTACTGCAGGCTGTCGCCGGTGCGGGCGTCGCGGATGACCTCGCAGCTCAGCACCTTGCCGAAGCGGCTGAAGATGAGCTCGAGGTCCTCGTCGCGCGTCACGGGGTTGAGCTTGCACACGAACAGCACGTTCTCGGGCGGCTTGACCTCGGCGAACGGCAGGTCGCCCATGATCTCGAGCGTCAGCGCCTGCGCCTTGGCCTCGCGCTCGTGCCGCGCCCGCTCGGCCGCCGCAGCGCGCTCGTCGGCGTCGGCGTCGTCTTCGTGCGCCATGCGGGCCGCCTCGTCCTCGGCGATGCGCACCGTGGCCAGCTGCGCGGCCGTCGGCGGCGGCGACGCGCTCGGCTCGCGCAGGCCGGCCGGGTCCGGGTAGGGGTCGTCCAGCACGACCGTGTGCTTGATGCGCATGTCGACCAGCGGGTGGCCCTGGTCGTCGACGATGGCGTCGTTGATCTTCTCGAGCGTGTCGAAGCCCTCGACCACCTTGCCGAAGACGGCGGCCTTGCCGTCGATGTAGGACGTGTCGTCGCCGAGCGTGACGATGAACTGCGACCCGGCCAGGCGCGGGGCGTCCGGGTCGTTGGGGTGCGACGGCGCCGTGGCCATGCTGACGGTGCCGCGCTCGGCGTGTCGCAGCTTCGGGTGGAAGAAGGCCGGGAAGGTCTTTCGGGAGGGGTCGTCGGGAGACAGCAGGCCCCAGATGCTGCTGCCGCCGTCCGACTGCGGCGCCATGGGGCCCAGAGGGTCGCCGGTCTGGAAGGAGAAGGACTTTTGCACCGAGTGGATGGGCGAGAAGTTGTAGTACTTGATCTTGCAGAGCTTCAGGAAGCTGGAGCCGGGGTTAGCTTCAGGCTGCGAGGGTAGATAACATCCCAGAGAGGCAGACCGGGCTGTCTTACTTTTCGCAGAGCTTGGGCGCGTGGTCGACCAGCAGGTCGATGACGATGTCGCCAGCGCTGGTTTCGAGGAGGACCGCCATGATTCTAGGGCCGGGGCGACGGTACTAGGCGCAGGCTGCTCGGCCGTAGGTGCCTTGATGCAACGGTAGAAATGGCGACAGGCGCGCTGCTCGAACAGGCGCGGCGACTTTGGCTGGCGATGCATTTGAATGGGTGGGGCGCTGCCAAGTGTGGCTAGTGGCCCATGTGGCTGGAACAGAAGCCATGTCACGTGGCCGAGGACGATTGATCGCGGCAGGCTTCGTGAAAGTATTATTGACCATCCTACGCATGACAGCGGTGACCTGCGGCTACCGGATAGAGGCGCCGTGGTCTGGTATCAGCAAGAAACAGACAGAGGAAAAGAACTAGAAGAGGCTGGCAGACAGCGCTCCGTGAGGTTGGTATTACATAGAAGACAGAAGAAATCCACCTGGATGAGAAAAACACAAAGGAAAGCCACAGCGACGAGAGGCAGAGCCCATTCCCATTCCCAACCCAGCATGCTTGCAAAAAGCACCAGTTAAAATCCAATCCGACCCTTTTTTTGGGTGAAACCAACCCGACTTGTCTCAGATCATATGCCATTTACCTCTCACGTTTTTCTGCGTTCTCCCCTGATCCTCCGCTACAAGATGGTCCACCAAAGGCAGACGGGCATGCATTGACCCAGCAAGTCCCCGCCCATGCCCAGGGGTAACCGGAGTACCGCCGGGAAACTAACGGGGCAACGGGTCCTCGTCATCGTCCCCGTGGGTCCG
Source organism: Magnaporthiopsis incrustans (assembly GCA_003049425.1). NCBI lineage: Eukaryota > Fungi > Ascomycota > Sordariomycetes > Magnaporthales > Magnaporthaceae > Magnaporthiopsis > Magnaporthiopsis incrustans. Next base: position 21,966 of record PYSR01000156.1, on the reverse strand, counting down.
GCTGCCCGTAAATGCCGAGAAGGGCGACTCAGCCAGGTCAGGCCATCCCCAGTCAGCTCCCTCCCCTAAACGCGGAGCGACAGCGCGACAAGTCGAAAGCCAAGATCTCGTCGGCTAGGTATGTAGTACTTGGTGATGTTTTATTCGCGCGCAGGAGTCAAGAAAAAAAAAGCCACAAGGCTTGACAAATGCCCAACAAAAGAGAACCCCAGCAAGCTGGGGGGAAAAAAAGAGCGAGGCAAACTCCGGGCGGGAAAACGGGGCAAAATAGGGAGGTGCCAAATCGCCTCCCATAAGGCGGAGTATGTGTCGAGTCTCGAAACAAGTCACTCGTGGCAGGGCATGGCACGGCATGGCATGAAGCAACGGAGCAAGCTCAATGCCCTAGACCAAAGAGTCAGTAGTGCTCGGCGGCGCCGGGAGCGCTCCGTCGCCTCCGGCCGGTGCGCAGCTCGCGCTCCGTCTCGAGCAGACGGCCCTGGACCCAGGTGCGCAGGGCGTGGTCGGCGCGCACGGCGTCGCAGTTGAGCAGCTCCGTCAGCGCCCGCTTGATGCCCTCGTTGACGTCGAACAGGCGCGCCTCCTCGGCCGCCACCTCGTGCAGCGTCCGCTCGTCCGGCACCGTCTCGAGCCCGAACGGGGACGGGACCGAGCCGTGCCGGAACTGCTGATACTGGTGCTGCTGCCGCTGGTGGTGGCGTGTTGTTGACGACGAGGCTGTCGACGACGCCACCGAGGCCGACCGCCGTACTGCCGTCGGGCCGGCCGGGCGCAGCTGGTCGATATGGTGCTGCAGCGATTCGTGCTGCTCCTGCAGGAGCAGGTACTTTTGCAGCGCAAAGTCGCGGTTGTGGTGGTGGTGGTGATCGGCCGACATGGTGAGCGGGTCAGACGTGCTCTGGACGGCGGCCGACATGGTGCGCTTGTGTGCTGTTGGCCGTGGTGGTCTACGGCCCGGTGCTGTTGGTTTTGATGTTGATGGAAGAAGGAGGAGTGATGACAGAGACGGGAGGCTTGGTCGTGTTGCTGCTGGTGCTGCTGGTGCGGCTGGTGATATTGAGGTCGAGATTTGTGATGCTGGTGATGGTGGTGGCAACCTCAAGCTGACTGTGTATGATCTTGCTCGGGGTAGCGGGAGAGATAATGCACCCATCGCAAGTGGCGACGGGTATGTGCGGTTTGCGAGCGCTTGGCGTGGAGTCTCAATGCGTCCCAGCTCTCTGGTGTATATCTGTGACGGCGTCGGGTGATAAAAGTCTCGTTGCTCCTTGGTGATTTGTGAGCGAACAAAGAATCCGGGTACGTGAGCGAGGGCCAGCACAGATATTTGTAGATGGGATGAGTAGGTAGGTACGTAGATAGGTAGGTGGTGGTGTCGCCTCGACGTCAGAGACCCGATAAGGGACGAGGTCCAAGCCCGACCCGAGTGTGTGGAACTAGAGAGAAAAATACGGGACTCGGCCAGGCTGTGTGGTACCTCAGGTACAAAGCTAGGCAGGAAAGAGGTCTGTGTTGTCCTGGTTGGTGCTGAGGCGGAAATCCGGCTGAAGGACCGAGACCTGAAGCTACCCGAGCAAACAAGCGCGCCCGCCTCTGGGGCAACGGGCTATTAAGTAGGAAATGGATGCAAAATAACCTCAGGGTGGCTCAGTCGGGATGGCGTGGCAATGGCAAGACGCACGGGAGGACAAAGCGATCGCTGATCCGGGGATACAGGGAATTGCCGGTGAGGGGAAAAAGGACGGGACCAGGGTCTGTTGTCGAGAGGGAGGGCTGCAGTCCGTTCTCGCCTGGTTTTTAGGTTCGGCGACGGTCCGCAAAAATCAGGGCACTGCTGAAGATGGGAAGCAGAGATGATAAGGCTCAGCGTCAGGTTTCCTCGTACCTCGGGTCGAGACCGTTATCTGGCGTGGAAATAGCCCAGGAGATATGAGGTGGCAGCTGGCGCTATCGGACAAAGGGGGGCTGAGAGCGCTTGCGAGGCCTGGCAACAGCGCCGCGTCTCCTGGGGACGATAGCGGCGGCGACGCGACGTTTTATACGAGGCACCAGGGGCTGGCGACAACAAACGGCGTTTGTGCAGCACTGTCGAGCTGACTCTATCAATGTCCAGTGGGCCAGCTGGAAAGGCGCAGTGACTGTGGCCGAGTCCAGGTCCTTGCCCAGATGCAAGACGGTGCCCGGCGGAAGAGAGAGGTCCCGCAGCGTCTTTGATCCTGGTTGGGTCGGGCTGCGTGCAAAGATTGATCGGGTATCGACGGGATGGATGGGTCAATAAATGCTGCTTTTGGAGTGCTGACGGACGGGGTCTTGATAGGGGAAGCGAGAAGCGACGCTCGAAAGGGAGGACGCCTTTGATGTATGTATGCATGCCCGTCTGTCCTGGCAGCCAGTACTAGCCAGACCGAGCTCCCAGACAGGGTGGGATTGATGCAGCTGAGCGGAGCATTTCCCTCCCAATCTATTTTCTGCTCCTCCTGGGCGGCTGGCCATGTCAAAATGGGGCCCCTGCGAGGGCGCTATTGCGAAATCCCAGGCTCGAGCTGCCATCCACTTCAGCCACAACGCGCCTTCCTGGAAATTGGCTTGGGCTGCGGGTGGACCTGCCAATGTCTGCCAACCGGAAGGCCTGGCCCTTTCAATTTCCGCCTCTGTTGTGCAAGCCCATCCAAGCCTGCGACCAGCCAGCTGAATCCCGAGATAAGCGGCGCTGGCTGGAGACGTCACCGTTTTTCATTGTCCACCCAAGTCTCCTGTCTGGCAAAAAAGGCAACAGCGCCAGACCCGCAAGGAATGGACGCCCAAAAATCCAAGCAAATCAAGGCGCCGGCAGAGATTGGCTTTGTGCCGGAACCTACGGCTTCCATTTTGACACGGCCGTTGGCTCGCCTATCGTCGGGCGGCGTCAACCACAATCCACCTCCTCGTTCCGACTGGCTCGCTCGTTCCTTTTTTTTTTTTTTTTTTTTTTTTTTATTCACCGCATTGAACTCTGAGCAGCAGAATCCCGCTTCGGTGCAGCCAACCGTCCGAGTCGAGCACAGGCCTCTTGCCGAGCCCCCGGTCTCCCCAGTTTGAAGTCATCGGGATTTGTGTCTTTGTGCTGTCAACCGTGACTGTTTTGACGTCTTCCATTAAGTAATAAGGAGACGGGCAGCCTAGGTACAATGAGCCGTCCCCGCCGTTTTTTTCCTGCTGCATGCCGCCTTCTCCACTGATCGACAGTGACAGATGGGCCCAGAACGATTGCTCTGACTGGGCGCCATCGCTGCCCGGCTGATCGACGCTGCTGTCTCCTGCTTTTGGTGTATTGTGCGCCCGTGCCTGAGTGTGCTCCCACCTTGAGTATTCCGTCCATCTTCTTTCATGGGCTTCTGAGCTTCCCGAAGATGGGTTGCACAGCCATGCAGGCAGCTGCGACGGCGTGATTTGCCGATCATTTGATCGGTATATGAATCAGTGAGCGCATTCCCCTCGAATCGCAGACCACTTTCCTTTCTAGCCTGATCGGGTCTCAAGACTGAAAGGGAGAGTCAATGCCATCATCCGTCTCAAATAAAGTCCATGACCTCATTGGTCGCTGGTCGCGCTTCCGGACGGAGCCGTTCAGCTGAGATTCCGAGCGCCACTGGATTGCATCATTCTCACGGACACGTCGCCGGCCTTCCGGAATGCGTAATTCTCTTTTTATATTCTAACGGCTTCCATCATCGTGCCGACGCCTCCCTTCATCTATCGGAAGATTTGAGGGCGTCTCACGTAATTTTCTACTAAGAGAAACAGCCTGCAAGCCCGTGTCCTGTCGCCACACGTGGTTCTCTGCATGCGTCAGTCCTGACATGTGTCACGTGCTGCCTGCCGTTCGAGTTACCCCGCCATTGTCAGGACATCCAGTTCCGCTAGATCTATCGTACGATGGGCGCACTCGGCAGTTGGGTTTATCGAATCTGAATCTGCAAAGCACGCGGTTGAGTCTGGGGATTACGCCATGGCGGCTTGGCATCACCGTCATCCCGGATGGATTCACGTGGACTTGTCCGCCAAGTGCTTGCTCGTTGTTTAACCCGCCCGTCTGATATCCATTCCACGTGACACGACGTAAAATCGCTGGCCTGAAGGCAACTGCCAAGAACACCAGAACCAAGCACATGCATGCCTGTTGCACTGCTGCGCACCATGGACCGCTTCTGCTGGCAGTACCTGCAGCTGGAGAACTCCCCGGATTTCCCCGCGCCCGAGACCCTGCGCGAAGAGGCGTGCCAGGAGGAGCTGTTCCGGCGTCTGTTCGCCGACGGCGCTCTGGCTCACCCGCCGCCGCACCGGTACCAACTCGCCGTGCTCAAGGAACTCGTGAGCCGCATCGAGGCCAGCATCGAGGACTGGGATGAACATGTACTGTGGACTTCCGGAGTTTGTCTTGATTTCGTGGCTTATTCTGACCTCTCTCTGTTATTTTTTTTTCGGTGTGTTCCCGAGTTTCAGGGGGTCTCGGACAATCTGGCAACGGCTCTGATGGGTCTCATCGCGCAGCCGCTACAATCCGAGGCGGTGGCGGCACAGCAGAAGAACTACGTGACTTACCATCTCTCGCTGCTCGAGTCCCCCACTACAGCAGAGGCAGAGGCAGAGGCAGCGGCCCCGACCATCACCTTGCTCGAGGCGCGCTCGCTCATCTCAGCCTCGGGCACGACGGGCCTGCGCACGTGGGAGGCGGCCCTGCACCTGGGCCAGTACCTCTGCGCGTCCGACACGGGCCGCGTGACCGACGGAGGCACCATTGTGCGTGGCCGGCGCGTGCTGGAGCTGGGCGCGGGCACGGGGTACCTGTCTGTCCTCTGCGCGGCGCACCTCGGCGCCGCGCGGGTGGTGGCGTCGGACGGTTCTGACGACGTGGTCAATAGCCTACCCGACAGCTTCTTCCTCAACGGGCTCCAGGACCGCTCGCCGGGCCGCGTGGCGCCCATGGACCTCAAGTGGGGACACGCCCTCGTCGGCACCGAGGACGCTGCCTGGGACGGCGGGAGGGGCGTGGATGTGGTGCTCGGCGCCGACATCACGTACGACAAGGCCCTGGTCGCGGCGCTGGTGGGGACGCTGGCCGAGCTGGCGGGCCTGTTTCCAGGCGTCGAGATTGTGATTGCCGCCACGGAGCGTAATAGGGAGACGTATCAGGCCTTTTTGGACGCGGCGGGGAGGTCTGCTGAGCTCGAGGTGGTGGGCCATGTTGACTTTCCTGTCGATGGCAGCAGAGGGCCGTTTTTTGACAGCGCCGTGCCGATGCATATTTGTAGGCTGCTGGGGCGTGTCAAGTAACCCATCCGTCCTTCCCAGCTCGCGCCCACTGCGAATGTCTGCTCTGCATCTTGCTCGTCTCGAATTCCATGGGGTGTAATGTCAGGTGCCCGGAATCTCCTCGCCTGTTTTCCATGCCTATTGCCCGACGCATCCTCAGCCACACGTCCGAATCCACGTCCTTGCCGCTGCTGATGATCGCAGTTCTCATCCTGAGTTTGATTGGCTGTGTAGCCTATATGCCTCAGGCATCAACTCGTCCACTTTTTGTTAGGGCACACAGCCAATTTGACCCTGTCCCCGCACCTCCTGCTGATTCAGCCAGGGCTCCGCCATTTGGCTCACAGCGGGAAACCAGGGCAGCAGCAAAAAAAGAGCACCCACCAAAAGAACTTGCCTTCTTCGACGACGACAACGCGAAGCTCCCCGGCATTACCACCCAGCCATCATCACCAGTCGCAATCATGGCCGACGCCGACACCCCGGTTACCCTGCGCACGCGCAAGTTTATCCGCAACCCGCTGCTGGGTCGCAAGCAGATGGTCGTGTGAGTAGCTGCTCTGCCCGCCTGCTGTTTGTGATGCTTCTCTGTCTTGCGCGGGCTCTTTGGTCGGTGGCGACTGCAGCCATGATGGCTTCGAATCGAGTGGAACCAAACGATTTGGCGGTAGAAGACTCGACGAGGACGGAAAAAATGACCGAGCGAAGTCGCGACACTGGACAATTGACCCTCTCGCGAGGCCTACGACGAGGACGGCGAGCACACAAGGACATCCGGCCACTTTCTACCGATCCTCAATCGACTGTGTTTCGCCGCCTCTCCTCCTCCATCCTCGAGCAAGCCATCCGCCCAGCAATCCGACGCGCCCAATCGGCCATCCGACCGAAAGAGCAGGAAGCAGACACAAGACACGTGCGGACCGCGATGGCAGACCCGAGACTGACTTCTCTCCAGTGACATCCTGCACCCCACACGCCCCAACATCTCCAAGGATGAGCTCCGCGACAAGCTGGCTGGCCTCTACAAGGCCACCAAGGACCAGGTCAGCGTCTTCGGCCTGCGCACCCAATTCGGTGGCGGCAAGACCACCGGCTTCGCCCTGATCTACGACTCCCCCGAGGCTCTCCAGAAGTTCGAGCCCCGCTACAGGCTGGTCCGCATCGGCAAGGCCACCAAGATCGAGAAGGCCAGCAGACAACAGCGTGCGTATCTGCATTCAGGCCTGCCCCTCCGTCTGGCAGACACGCTGACACGCTCATTTCCAACCTACAGGCAAACAGCGCAAGAACAGACAGAAGACGCTGCGCGGCACGGCCAAGGTCAAGGGTGCGAAGGCGAAGAAGGACAAATAAACGGAAAAATACCACGGCGCTACACGGGAGGGCTTTCTCGGGGTTTCGCTCCCTCTTCACGATTTCCTGTTGTCGGGTTCCTGTCCCCCGCTTCGGACAGGACATGGCCATCATCATGGTGTTCTGGGGGGACTGGGCACACATCCATGGGCACCGTCGTGCTCCTGGCTTTGCTGTTGTTGGCATGGGCTCGACTTGGTCACCATTTTCTTTTTGCAGGCGGGGGCCGTCGGAGTGAGCCAAGGAAAAAGCAAGACGCATGTTTTATCTGCCTCTTACTACAATTTACCGGATAATCGGTCATGGCGCGTGAAGGGATGGGCATCGAATTTATTTTTTTGACGACAGGGCATAGCTGTTTGGTGATTTGCAGGTGCTGGTGGGATAAGTGTTTCGAGTCGATGATGTCTGGCGAACGCGAGGCAGAGGCATTGCCGGGGTGCGTACGCCCTTTGCCACGTGCTCTCGACGGCAAATGCGGACCAACAGCTAAGGTGGCGACGTGTCTGTGGTCACGCAGACGAGGCAAGCGGTATTCGAATGCTCCAATCTGATGATGCCTGGATGCGAAGTTGCGCAGGAAAATGGCGATCCCGTCCTGTAGAGTGCAGCCATATTCCAAAGAGGCAGCTAGATATCTGATCATAACCTTGACAAACTCAGCACATCGGAAAGGAAGAGAGGCCATGTCTACACACACAGAGATACGCGTACCCGTCTCCTCCCAGGACAGGCACCTAGGCTCACGACCACGCCGCCACGGCCACGGCAGCGGGAGCCCTGCTGCTGCTCGTTGCCGGTGACGTTGCTGCTGCTGCTGCTGTTGTTGCTCGTCTGCGCCTCGACTTCTCGGATTGCCGCCACTGCCTCGTCGAACCTTGTGCTGGTGCGCCTGTACCGACTGAGAAGGAAGGGCTGCCGGATGGGGCGTCGGGGGAAGTAAAATGTCGTGGCCGGTGGGGCGTTCGCTGCTGCTGCTGTTGATAGAGTGGACGAGACATGGAAGAGGAGGAGGTGGTGGTGGTGGGGGGCGATGATAAGGATGGCTCGCGTTTTTGCGGCTGGGGCTGCTTGAGGGAGGGTTTGGATGCTGGCTACTGGTACGGTGAGTCGAGAGAGGCGTGGTCATTGCATACAAACTTGAAGCCAGGACCGTGTCCAGCCTATATCAAGTTGTTAAGCAAGATAAGATAAAAAGAGTATGAACCGGGGATATATATAACAGAGGGTTCATTACGTTCAATATACGTACCGTAACCTGTGTTATTGTCACCACACCAACCGCTTCACCGGCACGCCGGCCTTCACAGGCCCACAGTGGCTGCGGCGAATCCGAAAAGGGTGTATTACTGGAGGGCCGGGCTCGGGGTCGAAAAGTTGCATCAATACCGAGACTTGGATCTGATGGACGCATCTGTACAGGCGGCTGGCAGCAGGCATTGTCTCAAACGTGATGTTTTCCGTTATTTCTGTCTCCGTCCTTTTCTTGGTTCTCGCAACAGTCGCTGCGGCAACCTTCTGGGCAAGCGTCCTCCGTCACCACGGCATGTGGGTGGCGGGCCGCGCAACCACGGAGGTGCCGGGCCGGCCGACCACCATGGCCGCAGCGGCAGCGTGCAGGAGTTGTATCCGCCGCCTGTCCGGTTCCGACTTCCCATAGGCACCAAGGTGGGAGATTGTGTGTCTATAAGGTTTCGTTGGGTAGCTCGATTGTAGCTGCCGGCTTGGACAAGGCAGAGCGCATCCAAGAAAATGACGGCAAACAGTCCCGACTGCTGCTCACCTGGTAGACGGAGCTAAAGATCACCGCCTGTTTTAATAGCAGAGGCGGCTATCGCAGGAGAAAAAAAAACGCAGAATGGCGAGACAGGCCGGTAGGGCGAGCTGTCTAGTCAGATCAGGTCTGTTATGGGTAATCCATGGACTGCATTTGCTCGCGTCGACTCGAGGCCATGGATCGACTGGTTTGCGCTGATGCAGACTGCGTGCTCTCTGAATGTAAACCGCCAGCACAGTCGCAAGGAACGCACACAACCTAGCTTCACTAAACTCCACAAGCAATAAAAGTTGGGAAACAGATATCCCTCAAGGAGTGACCTTGGCCGGGACACTGAATTTTCTACAACCTATGTTCGCTTGATTACAGTGCTGCCGTTTTGTCGGATAGTATCACCATCGACCAAACCCAGAAAGATAATAGACAAAAAGACGCCGACCAGCCCTAGACTCCAGTATGCGGGGTATTTGTATGGCTACATTCAGCTAGACATCAGGTGAAGAAACGGCATCGCCCTCTCGCTGGCTCGCTATTGTAGGCCAAGAGGCGGAGCCGATAAAAAACAATGGTCAACGGCGCGTGATAGAGTCTTGTTGGAGACATATCGTCGATATGGGCGTGTGAGTAGTGGAGGCCAACATCAGGGGAATTCCCCAGCGGTGGATGCGTGTATACATATGTGGAAAGAGACCAGGACCGAGGCGGCTGCTTTCAACTGCGGTACTCAACCACAAAGCGCCTCTCGACAAGCTGGAGCGTGCCCGACGTCTCTTCGCCCTCGAAGCGGAGATTAACCCTCCCGGTGGCGGCGTCGGTGCCCATGACCTCGGCCTTGTAGAAGGTGGTGCTGTCTGGATACAGGGCGAGGACCGTCTTGCCCTTGTCCAGGTCGGGGAGCTCCTGGGTGGGGCCGGGGATGGGGATCATGTTGCTGGCGCTGGTGCGGTATTCTGTCCTCTGGTCTGGCGGCAGGTCGGGGTCCTCGTCCTTGACCTTGTATCGCCGCGACTTGCCCTCGCCCAGCACCTGTTGCACCTTGCCCAGGTACCAATCTGGGCTGTCGCTGCTGGCCGTCTGCTTGGGCTTGAAGGCGACGTCCTGGCCCTTGCTGAAGACGACCTTGGACCGCTGCGTCGCCGCGGCCGATGCTGCTGCTGCTGCCGCCGCCGCCGCCGCCGCCGCGGAGGATGCTGACGGGGTTCCGGCGGGCGCTCCCGGTGCGGCGGCGACGGAGCCGGCGGCCGAGGAGGAGCCTGTGGCGGGGGGCTCGGCGCTGTCGGCCTTGGACGGGGTGTCGCGGTCGGCGCCTCGCGGGGGAACGCTGTCGCGGTTGCCGGAGCGGTCGCTGCCGGCGTTGCCCAGCTTGCGGGTGGTGTGGTGGCTGCCCAGGGGAGACGGCACGGGCGACTCGGCGCCGTCAAAGTCGTACAGCGACGCCGGGTCGCGCAGCGACGACGACTCGCGGGCCTCGCGGGCCTGCTCGCGCTGCTGCTCGCGCATGGCGCGGCTGGGATTGCGGCCCGAGCCCGAGAGCAGGCCCGAGGCGGAGCGGGAGACGCCCAGGTGGTGGGAGCCGCCGGCCTTGGAGCCCAGGTCGCCGCCTTCGGCCTCCTCCTTGGCCTTCTGGATGGCGCTCAGGACCTGGATGCGCTCCTTGGCAGCCTTGATGAGCTCGACGAGAGAGTCCGAGTTCTTTACGCCGCGGCGGAACAGCTCCTCGAGCTTGCGCTCCTCGGCCTCGACCGACGGCATCGAGTCGGGGTTCTGGGCCATGTACGAGTCCTGGCCCTGGATGCTGCGCACGTTGTCGGTGCTCTCGTTCAGCATGTCGACGATCTGGCGCATGTCGTCCTTGGACTGCTGCCACAGCTGCACCTCCTCGCCCTGGCCGCCATTGCGGTTGGGGCCGCGCGAGTTGCGGTTGCGCTGCGACGACATTGGCGTCGACGCGCGGCTGGCCGGCGCGTCTTCTTCTGACCGCCGACTGTCAACGTGGAACCGAACCGAACTGCAGGGAGGCTTCAGGCAGCACGGCCCTCGTCCTTACCTGCTGCTGCTGCTGCTCCACTGGAGGTGCGGGGCCGTCCTCCGCCGCCGCCTCCTCCTCGGCTGGCTCCTGGGGCGGGCGAGGGGGACTCGCGGCCTCGCTTCCTAGGCAGCGGCGGCGTGGGCCGGACGATGGGCGGGGCCGAGCTGTCCTTGGAGTTGGTGGTCTGGCGGCCGGCGCCCTGAGTGCTCCAGTAGCCGCCGAGCGTGTCCTCGATCTTGCCGACCTCGGGCCGTTTCTTCTTGCGGTCAGCCATGGTGGATCACCTGTCAGCTGGTGCTGGTGGTGGTGGTTATGATAGTGGTCATGTGATGATGATGGTGATGATGATGGTGGCAATGGAGGTGGTAAGTGATGGCAACAGAGCAGAGCGCGAGCCGGTCAGGACAAGTCATTTCTCACCGCGACTTATGGAAGAAAAAAAAATTGAGGAAGGAGGAGGGCGGCGGCGGCGGCGGCAGACTGTTTTGGGCGCAGCTCAAGGCGCGACCGCGAGATTTGACAGATTGATTGCTTGACTGCGTCAGGAGCGCGAGGCGATCACCAGGCAAGGGCCCCTTTCACGACTCGGGCCGAGGATGCGATGTGGAGCTGGACGCTGCAGGCGGATGGGCCTTGAGGAAAAGCACGTCGGCCTTGCCTCGTCACGGTCGAGATTGAGCTTGGAGCGCTGCTCTTGACTGTGGGCTGTGGCCAGACAGGGCAGCGGCGACCCGTGCGGTCTTTATGTGCACCCAGCCAGCCGCGCCTGCAGTTCACTTTTGCGTGCTGTCAGTTGCACGACCCGAACTGGGCCGCCTCTTACTCTATCGATGGAAGCTTGTGGGCTTTTTACACAGCATGCACGTAATCGGTCTCGCAGCGATCAAAAATGGAAGGCTGAACACTGACAGGGGTGGCTGCTCGTAAACCCAATAGGGAAGGCGGTCAACTGTGCGGTCTACAGTCCACGCCTACAACGCACTGTGCCACAGCTTGTTCTGCCCCGCTCTCAATTCTTGGGCACCCCTCAGTTCGTCAACGCCGCAATGCCGCCGGAACTGGGCCTGGCAGATTCGCTGACGTCAAAAAGAAGCTCTGCCCAACCCGTCTAACTTCTGCCAACGCCGACGCCAACGCCAGCAGCACGCAAACACACAGCCCGCGATGCAGGTCCCTCTGATCAGACTCCAGTGCGGAGTCAACTCGTACGACTGGGGAAAGAAGGGCTCCGAGTCGGCCGCGGCAAAGTTCGCTGCTGCAACCGCCGCCGACGACGACTTCAGCATCCAGGACGACAAGCCCTACGCAGAGGTGCGAGAGCATCTGCCGCCAGACACGGTTCCTGACAGCCGCTGACCCTGACCCTGAGCCTGCGCCGCGGCAACCTCGGCCTCTATCTACAGCTATGGATGGGAACGCACCCGTCCAACCCGTCCAAGGACGTGTCCACCGGCCGCACCCTGCTCGAGCTGGTCGAGGAGAACCAGGGCTTCCTGTCGCCCGCCGTGGCCGCCAAGTTCGGCCGCAAGCTGCCGTTCCTGTTCAAGGTGCTCTCCATCAACAAGGCCCTGTCCATCCAGGCGCACCCCAACAAGAAGCTGGCCGAGAAGCTGCACGCGCGCGACCCCAAGAACTACCCCGACGACAACCACAAGCCCGAGATGGCCATTGCCATCACCCCCTTTGAGGGCCTCTGCGGCTTCCGCCCGCTCGACGAGATCGCGCACTTCCTCGACGCCGTCCCCGCCCTGCGGGAGCTCGTGGGCGAGGACAAGGCCGCGCAGTTCACGGCTGCCACGAGGGACGAGGGCGCCGACGAGGCCGCCAAGAAGAAGGCGCTGCGCGAGGCCTTCAACGCCCTCATGTCGGCGTCCGAGTCGGCGCTCGGCGCGGCGACGGAGAAGCTGGTGGCCGCGGCGGCGGCCGAGGGGCCCGAGTTCGCCGGCAAGGGCGTGGCTTCAACACCCGGTGAGACGCTGTCGGAGCTGGTGAGGCGGCTGCACGGCCAGTTCGGGGCCGACTACGGCCTGTTCGTGCTGTTCTTCTGCAACTTTGTGACGCTGGAGCCGGGCGAGGCGCTGTTCCTGCAGGCCGACGACATTCACGCGTACGTGTCGGGCGACATCATGGAGTGCATGGCGGCGTCGGACAACGTGGTGCGGGCCGGCTTCACGCCCAAGTTCAAGGACGTGCCCACGCTGGTGGACATGCTCACGTACGGGTATGCGCCCATCGACGAGCAGAAGATGCAGCCGCGCGACTACCCGTTCGCCACGCTCAACCGGGCCGCCTACAGCTCCGGGTCGCACGCGCTCCTGTACGATCCGCCCATCGAGGAGTTCAGCGTGGTGGGCGGGTCGCTCAAGGCCGAGGGGGCCAAGGCGACGTTCGACCCCATCGACGGGCCCAGCATCGTCATCTGCACAAAGGGCAGCGGCAACATCTCGGTCGGGCCGACGGTGAAGGAGCTCAAGGAGGGCTGGGTGTACTTTGTGGGCGCGACGGCCGAGTGTGTGATCGAGGCCCAGGGGCTGGGCGAGGGCGAGGAGCTCGTCTTCTTCAAGGCCTTTTGCGAGGTTGAGGACCACAGCAACGGTGGCGGTGGCGCCTTGCTGTGAGGGGACGACACCGGTCGCTCCGGGTGGCGGTCTGGGGCGATGTCGAATGGGCACGACCATGCGGGCCGCAGCTGCGGGCTCGGGGTTTCATCCTGTCTTGTCCGCCGTGGTTGCTGCGACCTTCTGTGACACATGGGTGACATGTCGAATGTCGATGTCAATGGCAATAATCTCGCCGGCTCCTTTTCCAGACACGGTGCTCGGCAGTAAATGAGGGCGATTTGCTTGGCGGGCACCCGCGGTTATCCGACTCAAGGAGATTGCCGAGAATACGATGGGCCATCAGACGAGCCCGCTTGCGGTCTTCTTATCTTTTCTTTTTCCCGAGGCGAAACGAAACGAATTGGTGCATGCATGTCATGTGCGAGCGACCGTGGCTAAGACCTACGTCCAGCGCTGGTAACGTAACTGGACGGGCGGCAGAAATGAGGGCGATGCAGGGGCCATCGCGGACTGTGGTTGTGTGGAGCCGTTCGGCGGCAGCAAATTTACCCCGACGCAGGGGCAAGGTCCCTTTGTCTTTTGTATGTACATACGCTTTCTTCCTCGGCCCGTCGTTAATTCCAACGCCCGCCAGAATAGCACGCACTTTCTTGTGCAGCCACCGCAGCATCCCAATGACTACCGAAACGTTGTTATTGCGTGGTCCCAGGTCGCAGGTTCCAGGCGACTGCAGACTGTCGGCCGTCGCAAAAGAGTCGCGTTGAGGGTCTCTTTTGCGAAATTCAGCTTGTGTGGGGTTTTTTTTTATGTAAGCTCGACCTTTGGACGGCTCGGGGGCCTCCAGCAATTCAATTCAATTCCACGGGTGGGGAAGGACCACGACGCCGGGTGCGCCCGGTTGCTCAGGAACGGGATCCACCCCCAGGCTCTTTTGTGAGGAACATCAGGGGCTGAGGACGGTGGCACTGGTGACACTCAATCACTGATGACCCACCCGTGCACACGGCAGTTCCAGAAGTCAACACCACCCGAGATAAACCAACGCAACCCAACCCAGAACAGGACAGGACAGAAGGACAGAAGACAAGGAGAAAAGAAATCGAATCCCCGACCACGTGGGCTCTGTTCACGGTAAGTTGCGACGACAAGCTCCTCGTGTTTTCTGTGATTGCGTCCATCGTCGCCCACTGCTTCCGCACGCCGACCCAAGCAAGCCGCCCCAGAAAAAAATTCCAGATAAAATCGTCGTCTCCGCAAGGCGAGCCTAGCCCAACCCAATCTACTGTGCCTACCCCGGCGCCAGACCAACTTTGACTTGCCTTCCTCGCGACGACTGACAACTGCTGAACATCCATAGCGCCCTCCCCACCTCGCCCTCGCTGCCCCCACACCCAGCCCAGTCCAACTAGATCTGCCGTCGACCGCCCGCGTCCTCGCCTCGTTTCTTGCGACTCGTCTGCCTCGTCGTCCCGCCCCGACAGTGACCAACCCCGACCGTCCCTGCCTGCCACTGCGTCGATAACGAGCGCCACCTCCTGCCTAGCTCTGTCCTCTCGAAAAGACGCCCCGGCAGCCGAGCAAGGACAACAAGGTCGAACACCAGCGACCAACGCGTCGTCCCTTGGCCGACTCTCGTCTCCCGTGACGACGAGCACAACAAAACAACCACAGCCGCCCATCTAGTCCACCACCGCCGCCGCCGCAATCATGGGTGGCCAGCTCTCCAAGATGATGGGCAAGATCTTCGGATCCAAGGAGATGAGGCTGCTGATGCTGGGACTCGACGCCGCCGGCAAGACCACCATCCTTTACAAGCTCAAGCTGGGCCAGGACGTCACCACAATCCCCACCGTCGGCTTCAACGTCGAGACGGTCACGTACAAGAACGTCAAGTTCAACGTCTGGGACGTTGGCGGCCAGGACAAGATCCGGCCCCTGTGGAGGCACTACTTTAGTGGTGCGTCCGGCTGTCCATCCATCCCGGCTCGAGAGAGGCTCGATAGTCGATGCTGACCATATCACCACTGCGAACACAACAGGAACCCAGGGCTTGATCTTCGTCATTGATTCGTCGGACCGGAAGCGTATGGACGAGGCCAGGCAGGAGCTGCATCGTATCATTAACGACCGTGAGATGAAGGACAGCCTGCTGCTGGTGTTTGCGAACAAGCAGGACGTCGAGGACGGTATGTCGATGCAGCATGCAGGAGGAGTGGCGAGATGGAAAACTGACCCCTGTCATTTGTCGCCTTCCAGCAATGAAGCCACAAGAGGTCACCGAGGCCCTCCAGCTATCCAAGCTTAAGGACAAGATCTGGTACGTGGTGCCCAGCTGCGCCACGACCGGTGAGGGTCTGCTCGAGGGACTGGCCTGGCTGTCCAACAACGTCAAGGCTCCCCCGGCGCCGGCCAAGAAGTAGAGCCGCCGCTCCCGCCACTCGACGTCCGCATTTGTCTGCTCTGGCGCATCTACGACTCGACGACGACGCCGACGAGATTGCGACACACCGTGGTGCCGCCCCACTCAACCGCCCTCGGAGCATACAAATGTCTGCCGACCCTCGATGCTGCAGCTCGCCAGACTCGACCGTGGCACGAAACGCCCTCTGCCCCGATCCATCAGTCACAAGGCTCCTCTTGCGCGGGCCGCACGGTGGGCTGTCTAATCGGATGGACGGGGCCTGGGGTGATTGTGTGCAGCACTGCTTACCTTGCTACTTGCTCCTGGCTTTGACGGATCGTGGAGGGGCGTGTCGTCGCTTTGTTTGTCCTGATTTGTGCTCCGCCTGTCCTCGTATTCTCCTTTGCGGCTCACTGGCACCTCCGCGGCCGGTGAGCTGTGTGGTTCGCCTGTATGAACATGCTTACACGGGCTCCGGCTCGCTTCTCTTCTTTTCCTGTCAGCCCCCTAGCCGTCTTGTCCCCATCCTTGCTCATATTTGCATTTTAATCCACGTGTTTTGCTTTTCTTTTCTTCCCATTTTTGGTTCTCTGCTTTTTCCCCCACCTGGCTTACTCGTTCTGTTCTGTTTCTTTTTTCTCTCTCGGATGGAGGATACCCCCACTTGTGTTTTCCCTGTTTACATTGACAAGACGGGAGAGGAGGGTGGAGCACTAAACTGGACAAAGAAGCAGGAGACAGATTTCGCTAGTTTTGTGTGCTTTTGGGTCTGTGGATGCTGTGGATAAGAGAGGCGGTGGAGGAGAACGGGAGGACGGTAGTGGTTGATTTGAGCAGTTGTGCTTTCTTTCTTTCTTTTTTTTTTCTAGACCCCAGCGAAGTAAGAATACCATGGCTCGTCACCCTATATTTTTGTGCAGGTGATGGTTGTGAACTCGATGGTTAACCGGGCCGAGCTTGGACACGGTTCGGCCGGTTGATGCATGGGTTTCCCCATACTCCGCTAGTCGCGGTGCTCAAGTAGAGGGTGGACGTCCCAAAACAACTCTATACATGGACTCTTCTACCCAAAGAACTCCCTACGCCCTTGTGTCCCGGTTCCGTGCCATGATATGAACATAAAAAAAGTCACCGCGCCCACCTAATTAATTCTCCTTGACCCGCTTCCCCGGCCGCACAAGCGAGTCGTCCGGCAGACCGCTGCGCTTAGTGCCGGGGAGGCTGCCGGTGCGGATGTCGTTGTCGTCCTGGCTGACGCGGCGGTGCGGGTACTCGGCCTTGCAGCCCTCGAAGCAGTTGTTGCTGGGCCTCTCGGTCCCGGACGAGAAGAAGGGGTGCTGCAGCGCCGCGGCCGCCGTCAGCCGCCGCTCCGGGTCGTACTCGAGCAGACCGGCCAGCAGCCGGTAGCCCTCGACGCCCAGCGACGCCGGGCTGCCCGGCGGCGGGTGCTGCATCGGCCCCGACGTCTGGCCCTGCGAGATGGTGTGGTAGTACCACTTGTCCAGGTTGGAGTGGCCCACCACCGACGACGAGGACGACGACGACGGCGACGACGTGGACGACGCGCCGGGGGTGCCTGCGCCGCCGCGGGACCCGCCGCCACCGCCGTAGTGGCTGCCCTGGTGGTGGCTGCCGTGGTGGCTGCTGCTGCCGTGATGACCGCCACCACCACTACTAGAAGCTCCTCCGGGCAGCGGCTGCTGCAGGCTCGAGAGGTGCTGGTAGTCGGGCAGGTTGGGCAGCAGCGGCCAGCGCTCCTTGGTGGGCAGGCCGACGATGTCGACGATCTTCTGCATCTGGTTGCGCTGGAACGGCATCGTCTTCTTGCCGGCGTCCATCTTGGCCTCCTCGCCCTTGAAGATGGGCCGCAGCGACAGCAGCTCGGCGAAGATGCAGCCGACGGCCCACATGTCGACGGCTGGGGTGTAGTGCTTGGAGCCCAGCAGCAGCTCCGGGGCGCGGTACCAGATGGTGACGACGACCTTATCGCCGTCATACAGGCAGCGCAGCGGCTTCCAGAACAGGCGGGCCAGGCCCAGGTCGCCGATCTTGACCTCGCCGGCCGACGTGACCATGATGTTGGCCGGCTTGAGGTCGCGGTGCAGCACCCAGTTGGTGTGCAGGTACTGGCAGCCGTTGAGCAGCTGGAACATGATGCTCTTGATGGTCTGGGGCGGGATGGGGTGCTTGGGCTGCTGCGTGTGGTGGTGGATGATCTGCAGCAGGTCGTGCTCGGCGTAGTCGAACACCATGAAGATGCACTTGTCCTCGAGGATGATCTCGACCAGCCGGATCACGTTCTGGTGGCTGAGCTCGGAGCAGAGCGCCATCTCGCGCACCGCCGATTGAGAGATGCCCGTGTACGACACCTCGCCCTCCTTGTCGGGCTTGAACTTCTTGATGGCGAACTCGCCCGCCTGGCCCTGCCGCCCGAGCGCCTTGTACACGCGTCCGTAGGTGCCGCTGCTGATGAAGCCGATGACCTTGTACTTGTCCATCACCCGCACCTTGCTCTGGTAGCCCGTCAGGCCGGTGCCGCGGTCGGCGGGGTCTGTCGGGAGAGGGTTAGTGAAAGGGATGATGGCATGGGGATGACGCTTCGACGTGGATTTGTCTGTGCATGTGTGACAGCGACCTGAGCGAGCAACTGCTTCCTGCTCGCGTGGCCGGCAGATACTACGCTACACCAGCAACAAGACGCAACACGACACCGCTAGCCCGGCAGACACAAGGAAACACAGGACGGGGGAAGTAGGCACATTGTGGAGTCCCGTACGGCCTCATGATGGGCGGAACTGAGGGTGACGACGGGCGCGTCTGCTCGCGTGTCTGGGCTTTCCCTTAACCAGGCTCTCGACCGCCACAGGCTGCCAGACCACCACCAGCCTGCTTGTGCCGTAGTCGGCGCTCTGGAGGGGCAGCACCGGCCCGGCCCGGCTAGGCTCCGCCCACTGGGCTCCGTGTGACAGGCAGGACTGGCAGGCGGCGGGCAGATGTCGAGGCTCCGGATGCGTCGGAAGAGCACGGCGGAGTGGGCGAGGTAGACGAAGGGGTGAGGCGGTGTGCGGATGATCAAAGCCCAAGACGAGGAAGAGGAGGGGAGGTCGGTTTTATAGAGAGGTAGGTGGTCATGCGTGTGAGTTATATATAGGGCAGCTCTGTCGTTGGCGGTTTCGTTACGGGGCTGCAGCTGGCATGGACAAGGCGTGCAGATCTCGTGGATATATCTTGGGGCGGCCGCCACCGCCTTGGCCTACCCTTGCTGCTGCCGCTACTGCTGCTACTGTCTGTCCCCTGCACGGCTGGTTCCACAAGCGGGGGGATCTCTGGAGGGGAGGGTGGCAAACGGTTGGGGCCGAGTCGGGGGTGGTGGGGGTCTTGGGCTTAGTGAGAGATGGGAGAGGCGTAGAGGATCGGAGGCAGCCAAGAACAAAAGCAAGCGGCTAGTGAGGTCCTTGCAGCAGAGCCCAGTCGCGGCAAGACAAAAAGCAAAGACGGGCCCAACTCACCATCAAAAGTGGCCTGGACGGTGCGCTTCGGCGGCTGGGCCTGCTGGCTCCTTGATGCCGTAGAGCCAGGCCCGCCCGACGCCGCCGACGGCGGGTTCGTGAGCGGCATTTGCTGTCTTTGTCACCCTGTCTTTCTCCCGACGGCCAGCCAGTGCTGCCACCCACAGCAGCCGAGCTGCGAGTCGTGCTGCCTCGCGTTGCGCTGACTGCTGAGTAAAGGCAGCAGGCGTCCTGCAGACGCGGGTAGCGGCTTGCTCACCGACGGGAGCTGTGGCCTGTCTCTCTGCTTGCTGTGCTGGCTGCTGTCCTAGTAAAAGGGGAAGAGGATTGGACCGATGGACCGATGTCGGCTCGTCCCCATGCTCTCTGGGGACCGTCGCGCAAGGCTCAGGCTGGTAGAAAATGAAACAGTGGACAATGAATGACAGAGGATGAATGATGGGCGATGGATGCGGCCACTTTTCTCAATTGGGTCGACGCGACTAGAAATGCTGAGACCCGGGGCTTTCTCCTTTGGTTCTGGCCTTGCTCCATCACATCCAGTCCTGGCCGCCAGAGGACGTACCATGGAAGGAATCACATGAAACAAGACATAGGTGAACGCAAGACCGCTATCAATGATCCGCTAGAGCACTGGCAGCAACTTCCTCCAGGTCAATCTACAGTGCCCCCTCAATTGCGCTAGTCCGAACTAGAACATCCCGCGACCCCACTCCCAGACCTGCAGGTTCCACTAAAAATTTTTGACGGTGCAGCCTCGGTTTTTCTGCCGCCAAAAAAAANAGGATAAAAAAAAAAAAAAAAAAAAAAAAAAAAAAAAAAAAGAAGCCATCTCGACTTTTGTCGCCAACTGCTCTGGCCAATCAGGCCCGCCACTCTCTCGGACGCCCGCCATGCCCTCAGCTGTCGACACCGAGCCCCCCACGGCCTCCCACAAGCTGGATAAGAAGTCCAAGAAGGAAAAGAAGCGAGCACGAGACGACGAGGAGCTCACCACCCCGCGCAAGCACAAGCGCTCAAAGAGCGAGGCCGCCCCTGCCGTCGAGGAGTCTCAGACAAACGGAGAGGAGGAGACAGCCAGGCCTAAAAAGGACAAAAAGAAGAAGCACAAAAAGAGCAAGCATGACGCCGACGAAGCCGCTCCCGAGCCCGAGCAAGAAATCGCCGACGACGAGGTTGTGGCCGAAACACCCATAAAATCCAAAAAGTCCAAGAAGGAGAAGCGCAGGGCAAAAGAAGCTGCCGACGAGAGCAATGCCGCCCACAACGAGGAGCCAGAAGCCGTCGCCGAGGCGCCCGAGACGAAGAAGAGGAAGAAGAAGAAGAAGCGCTCAAAGAGAAAGGAGGACGCCACAGAAGAGACAGCGGGCACAGAGGCTCCTGAAGCTTCGGCGCAAAGATGCCAGACCCGAGATGCCCAAGACGCCGGCGGGGAGCCAGACGACGACGCAGCCGCCCCGCTTCGGGCCCCCGGCGGCGTCCTCCAGCCGGCGCATGCGCCGGCCAAGCCCGAGTTCCCGTTCGTGACGCAGACGGTGTCGCTCTACGTGCCGCTCTTCCCCTCGGGCTTCGACCAGCCGCTCACAAAGGTGGCCGAGCAGCACCTCAAGCCGCTGCTGAACCACTACTCGCCGCTCCTCAAGGGCGTGCTCCTCGACTACCGTCACGTCACGCTGGCCGAGACGCCGACGCGGGCAGACCCGCGGGCGCCGCCCACGGACCGCACGCCGACGGTGCTGGCGTGCCGGGACGAGTACGCGGTCGGGTTCGGCTGGCTCACGGCCGAGGTCTACCTGTTCGTGCCCCGCCGCGGCGCCTGGATGGAGGGCACCGTCAACCTGCACAGCGAGGGCCACCTGGGCGTCGTGTGCTGGGGCCGCTTCAACGCCAGCCTCGAGGCCAGGCGCGTGCCCCGCGGCTGGCGCTTCGTCGACGTCGTCCAGCGCGCCGAGGACGCCAAGAAGGCGCGTTTTCGCAACGCCGGCAAGAAGACGGCCACCGTCGCCAACGGTGACGACGCGGCCAGCGGCACGTCGCAGATCAACGGCCAAGACGGGTCCAATAGTAACAACAACAACGACGACGATGAAGGCCCAGAGGACCTCGAGAACAGCCTGCAGCAGATGCACGCGACGGGCTACTGGGTCGACGCCGACGGCCGGCGCGTGCAGGGCAAGCTGCGGTTCCGCATCAAGAACTACGACGTGGGCACGGCCGGCGACCACGGCTACATCAGCATCGAGGGCACCATGCTGGACGACGAGGCCGAGCGGGCGCTGCTGGCCAGGGAGAGGGAGCGCGAGCGGGCGCGCAAGGTGCGCAGCGGCCGGAGCGGCATGCTCACGCGCGAGACGCGGCCGGTGCCCAAGTTCAGCGTCACCAACTTTGGGCCCGAGGACGACGAGGACGACGGGGCCAAGAAGCAGCCCATGTACTTTGCCAGCCGGCCGGGCACTCCGGACGACTGATGGTTGCTGTCTGGTTGTGTTGTGGATGTGCGTTGGGCGTTGGCGTTGAGGCTTTTGTCTTGGGTTGTGTTTGGGCTGTTCAAGGAAGTCTCTGGCGATATTGTTGAAATACATGCATCTGCCCGCCCACTCTTGCACGTAGTCTGTGTCCACAATGGTTTTGTGTTTATGCGTGTCTCGCATGTCTCTCCCTGTTGGTGCATGCCGCCGGGGCCGTCCGTTATGTCTTCGCCGTGTCCTTCTTCGCATGACTGTTACCTTGTCCTTAGCGCTGGCTTGGACGATGGAGCAGACCTTGGGGTTTTCTCGGGCTTGGCCTCTTTATCCCCGCCAGCGCAACGGAGGGCGGACACAAAAGCCTCCAAAAGCTGGGGCTCGGGAATATTGCCGTCCGCTGTGCCGTCGATCACAGCGTTGCTGAAAGCACGGGCTAGATCTTGGTAGGATCGCCCTTTAGGCGATCCCCTCCTTGTAGTGGCGGCGGCGCTAGATGGCTCACTGGTTATGTACGGCGGCGAAGGCCCGTTCACGCGTCCAGCCGCAGAAGTGGGAAATGCGCATAAGCCCGACACTTGG
>PYSR01000155.1:0-82508 GCA_003049425.1 Magnaporthiopsis incrustans | reverse complement strand
GAATAAACACAAAACTCAGAGCGCATCTCAACCATGAGCGCCAGCTAGGTAATCGATCGAGATATTCATATGGCAGCACCCCAGGGCATTTTGATTCCCCAGGGGAAAGTTGACGACTGCACCTGGTCCACCGGGGCTCGCTTGGCCAATAGCTCACGATGCTTGATCCGCAGATGCTCGATCGCGCGTGCCTCATACCTCTGATACTCAACCATATCGCCACGGATCCGGAGGCAGACCAGCCACGATTGGATCTGAGCCCTGAGGACATTGAAGTTCAGATCATCCTTCAAGGCCTCGGCAGTCTTAAGGTGATGCGCAACCCTCTGCTCTGTATCTGCCCGAACTCTCATGGCACCGGCCCCGATCGACCTGCCCAGATGATGAATGCCGTCTGCTGAGAGCCCGTAAGAAGCCGCTTCTCTGGCGAGCTTGATAGATATCGCCGTATCGTTCCAGAACTTCGACGCCATAGAGGCCAGGGCGGGCATGTACGTGCCCTCTGCAGTCCTCACGGTTTTCACAGCCCCATCAGCAGTATCAGTGATCTTTCTCACCAGTTCATGGATGTTGCTGAGTCGGACTGTTGACGTCGACGTGACCGTGACAGTGACCGTTGCAGGGGTTGCAACTATGGTTATGGGCGTTGGGCGGTCTTGGGTGGCCCGGGATGCGTGATGGGCCTCTCTTGCATGTTGAGGGAATGGAAGAACCGCGTGTATGAGGGCCCCAAATAGGAAGGCGGCCACCACGGCGCGTATCAACCTGAGCCAGGGCTCGACGCCAGGACCGTCTACAAACGCCCTGGCAAGCTGTGCTGGCCCGCGTTTGGTAGCGCGAGGCTCCTCTGCCGGAGGTTGTTGCTTGGGCTTGCAGCTGGCGGCAGTTGCGGCAATAGGGCGATCCCCAATCCCGAGAGCAGAGACCCCAGTCTTGAAGGGTCCCTCTGTGACATGCGAGGCCCAGCTGTAGCTAGGGGACTGCCCATCCATGTAGCCTGAAGGCGAGTGGGTCGGCGAAGGAGCCTCGGCCGCCCCGTCGATTGAGGCAAGCCACGGGCGATCGTAGTCGGCATCATCGTTTCCACCCAGGTAGTCATCGCCTTGGTGGTCGTCCTCCTTGTCGTTTGTGTTGTCGGTGCCTGCCAGGCTGACCATGTCATCAGGCCTGGCAAGACGCTCCGCAACAAAGTCCACGGAGCTGCCAATCGATTCCGTCTCGCCATCGGTGTTGATCATCTCAAACTCAGCCATGGCGTCGTCGTCCACGGCGAGTCCCGAGACCGGCTGCGACATTATGTCGGGAGAGCTAGAGGATATCCAGTTGGCGAGGCGCTGACTGCCCTGGGGTTTGGGGAACCTCAGAGATGGAACTGATGCCGATGCAGGTGAGGGCACAGGCATCACCCGAAGGCGTTGGCACAGCGCGGTTGGGATGGCTGCTGCGGCTGATGTGAAGATGCCGGGCGAATAGAGGAGATGATGGGATGGGCGGGGTGTTGTGATTGCCCCTCGAAGGGTGGGTCGATTTGGTGATGACGGAGCCCAGCTCGCTGGCTACCAAGGCAGGCAGAAAGTGGCGGCAGTGGACTGTTACACGCCCATCCAAGCCGAATCGGAATCGAGGTTCGAGGAGACGTGGGCTATTTGTGTGAGTCCGTGGACGTCGGGGTAGGTAGGCGGCTAGATCTGCAAACAAAGGAGAGAAGGTGGAGGCCAGAGTGCCACGAAGTAAGTGTCGGGAAGGTCGGGTCGACTTTAGTCGGTCGGGTAGGGATGGGCGAAGGTCAAGTCATGGCAGGCTGGCAGCCTGGTGAGGGAAAGGGTGCTGGGCTGGGTGGAGTCGCTGTGAAGGATGCGGGGGAGGGCGAGAGACCTCCAAACCTTTTGGGGTGGTGGCTTGGCGTGAGGAATCAACCAGCAGTAACGGGTCTCGGCGGCGGGGTACCTGGGTGAGTCTACTGTAGCACGTCGCTAAGGGGAAGAAACAAACGTGCGTTGTCTAAACATGGGATTTGGTTGGGTCGTGGCTTACATTGGACGCATTTGGAGGGATGCCAATGCCCCGCATTCCTGCATGAGAAGACGGTGGAATCGGAGGCGTGTACCTTGGCGGACGCCTTCGG
The DNA here is from genome assembly GCA_003049425.1 of Magnaporthiopsis incrustans. Taxonomy (NCBI): domain Eukaryota; kingdom Fungi; phylum Ascomycota; class Sordariomycetes; order Magnaporthales; family Magnaporthaceae; genus Magnaporthiopsis; species Magnaporthiopsis incrustans. The sequence continues at coordinate 80,383 of PYSR01000155.1, read as the reverse complement.
GCGCCCTCACGCAGAGGCCAGGGCATTCTTTCTTTTTCCCTCCCGATCTCTTCTGTCAATCAAGGCCACAACAACCATATGAGAACCGCAGAAACAACAACAAAAGACACGGGCTAATCGACAACAAGCAACTTTTGATTGTCGAATCATCCTCAATGGTCCCAGGTGTCACTTGCGATGGACGTCAACACCTGTGGTTGGGGTAGACTGGGTGAGTTGCCCAACGGACCTAAAATCTAAAGTGGAGAGGGTGATGCAGAACCATCAAGTGGTATCGCAAGTGCTTGACAGTAAAACCCGAAGGGAAAACTAAATAAATACGACGATGTTCTAAGTACAGGCTTACACAGACATATCAGCGAATCCCCGACCACCAAGGAATGAAATCGCGTCTTTGTGTTGCAATGTCAGGTGGAGGCTGCAGGGGGGAATTCATGAAGTCGGAATCAAACCGGCAGCTCTGGTTACCTGCCGGGACAAGACTTTGGTCCCCAGGTGAACGCGGGTGCAGGAGGGCGGCTCCACCCAATCACTGACACTGACTTGGATACACCTGGCGATGCAACCGCCTAGATTAAAGCTCACTCGAGCACGAACCAGACGCTGGAATAAGGCTCGGCCATGATTGCATCGCAACATGGACGGGTGTAAATAGTCTGGGGGCTAGGTACCTACCTAGGTATCTAGCGCTGCGGAAGTTGCCCTGCAATCAATTCGACAAATGTGACGGAGAAATAAGTAGGCTGGCTGTGCGGGTTCGTTAGCTACCTACCTGGTACTTATCAATGTACAGTCGCGGGGCAGATCCGTTAGTGGCTTCTCGCATCCGGCTGAGCCCGCGTGCAGCGCTCATTGCTCATTGGGGACAGACGGACGGACATGCATAGGAGTTCGAGTTTGGGTGCAGCCGTCGCATATCCGTATAATTTGTGGTTGATGGGGCCCAGCTCCAGCCTGCAAATGACCGTGCCAGGAGGGAGTACCCACCATGCCGAAATAGGCACGTACCTTGTCTAGGCCCAAACCCCGTGCTTTCTCGCAACCTCAGATGGTCTCTTTTTCCCTTTTGTTCCTCTCATTTCCGCCCCGTCCAATCGAACAAACCGCGTCGGACAACCAGCACCCATCGCCACCGACCTGAAAGCATCTGTCGAACGCTCCTCACGCACTCCAGTCGGCAACGATGGATTCGCAGCGGCCGAACGAAGTCTCGCCAGAGGCAATGCAGGCGCGCATCCAGCAGGCGCGCCGCGAGGCCGAGACGCTCAAGGACAGAATCAAGCGGAAAAAGGATGAGCTCGCCGACACGACACGTCAGTCCAGCCTGCGCCCCCTCGCTATGCCAATTGCGGCCTTTCAGCCGCCGTTGTCGCCTCTGCTAACTTGCAATTCCCCGGCCCAGTCCGTGCTGTGGCCCAGCAGGCTCACGAGCCGATCCCAAAGAACCAGCTGATGAAGACGAAGCGGACGCTCAAGGGCCATCTGGCCAAGATTTACGCCATGCACTGGTCGACGGATCGCAGGCACCTCGTATCGGCATCGCAGGACGGCAAGCTAATCATCTGGGACGCATACACCACCAACAAGGTCCACGCCATTCCCCTGAGGTCGTCATGGGTCATGACCTGCGCCTATGCGCCAAGCGGCAACTACGTCGCCTGTGGAGGCCTCGACAACATCTGCTCCATCTACAACCTCAACCAGAACCGCGACGGCCCCACGCGCGTCGCCCGCGAGCTGTCGGGCCACGCCGGCTACCTGTCGTGCTGCCGCTTCATAAACGACCGCAGCATCCTCACCTCGTCGGGCGACATGACATGTATGAAGTGGGACATTGAGACGGGCACCAAGGTCATCGAATTTGCCGACCACTTGGGCGACGTCATGAGCATCAGCCTGAACCCAACAAATCAGAACACCTTCATATCCGGCGCCTGCGATTCCTTCGCCAAGCTCTGGGACATACGCGCCGGCAAGGCCGTTCAGACCTTTGCTGGTCATGAGTCTGATATTAACGCGATCCAATTCTTCCCCGATGGTCATTCATTCGTCACCGGATCCGACGATGCTACCTGCCGCCTGTTTGACATCCGCGCCGACCGGGAACTCAACGTCTACGGTGTAAGTCTAGATTCGTTTCCTGCGAAGCCGCCCCTCGGATAAATAAAAGGGGGAAGTGAGGCCCAGCGGCTCTGCAAATTGGAAGCAGACCTTCCAACTCCGCTTGCGGGCTGTCACCTCTCGCATGCACCATCTGCCCATAATATATGGGCAGATGCGTTTGTTACCCAGGATTTCTTGGCTTTTTAACCCCTCGATGCAATGCTGACGGTTGGCGGAATCTGTGCCCGTCCCCTCCACAGTCCGAATCGATTCTCTGTGGTATCACCTCAGTGGCTACATCTGTCTCAGGTCGCTTGCTTTTTGCAGGCTATGACGACTTTGAATGCAAGGTATGAACGGAACCATAGGTGATAAATAAGTCCTTCTGATCAGGCCGACTGACATATGTGTTTTTTTTTCACACTCCCCAAAGGTCTGGGACGTTACACGCGGTGAGAAGGTTGGGTCTCTCGTTGGACACGAGAACCGCGTCAGCTGCCTGGGCGTGAGCAACGATGGCATAAGTCTTTGCACTGGATCATGGGACTCTCTGGTATGATAACAGCGCTACCCCAGGCCCCTAATATCTAGACAACTTGCTAACGAGTGAGATGATGCCTCACGCAGCTCAAAATATGGGCATACTGAGAGGAGCCATGTCGACCTTATACTGGATACTTGTCCGACGGCAATCGACATTTGCACTTGACGCGCCGAATATGATGAGTGACTCGCCCAATGCTCGTATATCTATTCATCCATACCACCCAATACCCTTAATCCGACACTCGAAAACCCAGCGGCGTTGGACTGTTCCCGGCCGGCTCAAGCAGTCCGACCACCAACGACCCGCCCTACTACTTGCCTTACTTTTTCTGGTTTTCCCAACATCCTTTTTCTTCTGTGTTCTCGTCCTCGCCCTTTTTCTCGCCAGCTCTCTGAGACAGTTCCCGCTCGCCAGACTACTGGTTGGGGCGGCTTGCTGTCAACATGCGGCTCCTAGGCTATTTATCTTTGATTGCGTTCCGCCGCCACTACATCCGCGAGAGTCGGGAGGCAGCAGAGGAAAATGTATTTACTGGGCGATTCGATACCAACAACTTGGCGCTCGGGCCCCCGACTGGTGCGATTTCCTCAGCCGGAACCACATACCTGCGGTTGCCTTGGTTCTCGCATGGACCAAGTCAAATAATCGATGTGGCCCTGCTTGCCTCCATGTTCTTCCCCGACGGAACACACCTTTTCAACCACTTGGCGGAAGCGAGACATCGGTTGGGCACAGACTCGGAAGAAGCTGGAAGACTGGGTTGGCTTCACCTCTCGACGCCGGTCGTGTATATTGCAAATAATTGTCGTCACGGGCCCGGCGACGCTCGAGGCTCGAGCGAGCGAGTCGAACACTTGCGCGCGTTGGCCGTCTTATGACGGCAGGCAGATCTGGCTCGCCTGGCGGGAGATTGGCCATGTTCTATCGCGGTCGGCGAAGATCAGAACAGGCCACATACATACCCGTCGGTGACTGGGATTATCTCTTCTCCCTCTTCTCGTCGCTATTTTACCACTACTACTATTATTATCTCCACTTGTGTTTTCATTCCCCTTGTCTTGTCTTGCTGTCATTTCCCTCTTCTCTTTGGGTTATTTCTCTTTATTCCAGCCTAGCTTATCGCTTTTCGTCTTTTATGTGCCCATGTTTCTGGTTTGTGGCAACTGTCCTCGTAAATGCCGGTTCGCTTTTTTGAAAATTTGATTTGGCCTACGCTATCTATTCCCCTGTCCCATCTCATATTCAGCTGTTTCTTTATAGGTGACAATTTCTGACCCCTTGCGCATTCTTCAGTCTTTGTTTTACCCCCTTTTACCTTCTCGCCTCCTGGTGGCTTTGTATTTGCGGGGAAATGTGCGCATTTCTTTCGAACCCCGCTGCGCCCTGGTTTTCGACACGATCGTCTTTGCTATTGCCACTGGCGCCAGTGCGAATACCGTAATTCGGTAGATCGGGGTGTGTTCCAGATGACACCGGACAGCACGGGACGGACGGCAGATGGTGAGAACGAAACGCTGTATGGTAATTATGGTCCCTGAGTGGGCGGGGGCGCGTGGCTCTCAGGGGCATGGATGGTTTTTGTGCCCTGCGTTGATCAAAGAAATGTCAAGGCGTTTTCCGTACAGCCCATGCGCATTCGCGATCGGAAAATTGATTCAATTTGCACTGTAGGCCATTCCTGGTAGCGGATTGTTTCAGCAACGCTTTGGGCAGTAAACCAGAGGAACGCCATAGTAGCACTGTGGGGGACTTTTGCAGCCAGCCCTGGGCGACGTGCTGGGCGCTAGTGATGCTCGAGGCTTGTCCGCATCAGATGGCTGATTGGTAGGTTGCAGCGGCGGAGGGGCTGCCGCGGCCAAACAGGCCGCAAAGTGGTAAAATGGACGGGTGGACGGGAGGATAACCCTGCGGCGGAGTGGCGGCAGGTGGGCTCAGTCAGATCAAGCATAGCTGCTGTTTTGCACACCAGGCCACGCAGCCTTGATATCTGAAACCGACACGGCTCAGGCGTTTCGCTTTGCGGGCCTTCTGGAAGCTCCTTCTGGACCCGCATGACATGACGGCATTGGCGACGGGGTGGTTAAACCCCCCTTGCAGGGGGGACGGCAGGTCCGACAGCCAAAGCTGCGACGGACGGAGATGCCGCAAGAGAGGCGCAGGCAGACCGTGCCGTAGGTGGTAGACACGCCGACTCAGCTGTGCTCATGGATGGATCCTCATGTGCTTTTTTTTTCTTTTCTCCCACATGGTACGTGCCGGCCGCCCCAAGCCACGTTCCTGCCCAGGCAGGGCCCATCCATGCAAATTGCGGGGTGGATCGGCACGCAAACCACAGGTAGGAATAACCACACACTTTCGCACCCACGGACGCTCCTCCGCTCGATCCGTTTCGCGCTTTTTCGAGATCTTGCTGCCGGCATCCCTCCTGCCTGACCTGCCCTGCCTGCGCACCCTTGCTCGCCGTCGTTCTCCCTGCCTCCTCCCCCTTTTCCCAAGCTCTCCCGCTTCTTTTCTTCTCTGACCTCTTCGTTCCTTTTATTCCTGCCCGCATTTTTTTCCCCCCTTCCCCTCCCACCATGTCTGCTGCACAGGAAGAGTTCGACCGGCTCATAGCCAAGAACAGCGGCCCGACAGACGAAGACCGACTGCACCCGGAGGATCGCAGCGGAAAGGCCCGCCTAGACGGTGACGACCGAGACGACGCAGACCTAGACGAGGAAGACCGATACCGGGCCGCCCAGGTCGACGCAGCCATGCGCATGCCGGCCCTCGGACGCAGCAGCGGCGGCAGCGCCGCCCCGATCAAGCTGCCGCCCGCCTCGTTCGACAGCGGCCGCGCCACGGGCGTCAAGGGCGTCATCGCCGACGCCCGCAGCTACGAGATGGCCCGCCAGGCCAAGTGGATCGACCGCGTGCGGCAAGCCCGCCGGAGCGTCTTCGGCCCCGGCACCACCAACGGCCGTGCCTCCGCCCCGAGCAGGAGCGAGTCGGGCAGCGGCGACGAGCGCCCGGACTCGGACGTCGACTCGGACGAGGATGGCTTCCTGCAGCAGTGGCGCGACTCGAGGCGCCGCGAGCTCGAGGACGAGGCCCGCGCTGGTGTCGTCCGCAGCCGCCGCACCTCACCCAGCCTGCGCGTTTTTGGCAGGTTCGACGAGGTCGACGCCCTTGGCTATCTCGACGCCATCGAGAAGGTGGGACGTGAGTCTGTAGTCGTCGTCTTTGTCTACGACTCCGAGGTATGTGTCCATCATCCGTTATCACTTTGCCCCGTCCCATGGCCTCCCCACCCCTTCTTCGAGGAGCTGTCGTCTCACGCAAAAGTTCTGGACTGACCCAGATGCTCCCACGTTGAACAGTGTCAAGTCTCGGCCGTCGTCGAAGCGGCGTTGCGACCCTTGGTTTCCGCCCACCCCACCGTCCACTTTGTGAGGATTCACTACGAGGACATCGAGTTTGATAACGCCGCCGTGCCCACGATACTGGCATATCGCAACCAGGGCGATTTGTTCGCCAACCTTACCGGCATCGTCGAAATGATACCAGACAATGAAGATTTCGACAGCGACTCCTTGAAGAGGTTATTTGAAAGCCACAGGATCCTGTGAATCCCCCGGCCGCCTTCGGTACTGGACCCCGTGTCGGTCCCGTCCGGGCAAACGGGTACAAGGTATCCGGGCACCTATCTGTCTGGCCTGTGGCCTGCGCACCCTGGGGTACAGGCGCGTCTAATATCGGGTTGGGGTCGGCGTCTAACCGTAGTGGTTTCGTTTCTCCGCGGCAGGTGGTGGCTGGTCTGGCTTCTTTGAGACGGCGTTTGGGTTTCTTGTGCGATATACCTACCGTTCTCAGTTCCTCGCGACTCCCTGTTGGGTCTTGCATGTTGTTTTGTTTCTTTTATCTCTCTCTCTCTCTCTCTCTCTCTCTCTCTCTCTCTCTCTCTCTCTCTCTCTCTCTCTCTCTCTCTCTCTCTCTCTCTCTCTCTCTCTCTCTCTCTCTCTCTCTCTCTCTCTCTCTCTCTCTCTCTCTCTCTCTCTCTCTCTCTCTCTCTCTCTCTCTCTCTCTCTCTCTCTCTCTCTCTCTCTCTCTCTCTCTCTCTCTCTCTCTCTCTCTCTCTCTCTCTCTCTCTCTCTCTCTCTCTCTCTCTCTCTCTCTCTCTCTCTCTCTCTCTCTCTCTCTCTCTCTCTCTCTCTCTCTCTCTCTCTCTCTCTTGCTTCTTCGTTTTATACATGATTTCTCTTCACTCGTCTTCATATCCGTCATCTCCTCGCACATCCAAACCACCACGATACCATGCATATAGAATAGATGTCTGTTTCACAACTCGTTGCAGGGTCCTTTGCCCTGTCGTCGCTTCTAGCAGCAAAATACCTTGATGGTTTTATTCGTTCGCGCAATTGAAGAAAAAAGAAAAAAGAAAAAAAAACCGTCGACATGTTACAGCGATTCAGCCAGCCGTATAGTGGGAAGTGAGCAAACAATGGCCCAGTGTAGCCAGTACCCTCAAGAAACTACAAACAGCAAAGATCGAAGGAGGAATAAACGCCAAGAAAAGATTCATATGGAACATGCAAATAGATAAGAACAATATGTCAGAAGACGCGCTGGTGAACGTATAGCAGAGAAGCACAAACTAAAACAAAAGGCTAAAACTGCACGCTTCGCTTCTTGTGCACCTTTTTCCTATTGTCATCCCGGTCCCGGCCGAAAAGTCCACTAATGCCAGCCGATGGATTGCGGCCGTGGGCGCCGGAGGAATAAGGGCCTGCTGGCTGTGCTGGCTGCTGTGGTTGGTGTGAGGGCCCAGGGGCGCCCGTGGTTGCGGCGCTCGAGCCGCCCCTCCACCACGAAGGGGAGGAAGAAGAGTTGTTGGAAGCGGCTTGACCGCTAGCGCCGGCGCTAAAGCGCCGGCCAGGGTCCTGGGTAGTGGGCGGCGGCTGGTTTGGGCGTGTCGAGGGCAGGTCCTGGCCGGCGGTGCCGTATATCTGACGCAGCTGCTCCGTCTCCATGGCTATCTCGGCCTCGCGGCGCTGGCGCTCTCTTGCCTCCTCCTGCTCGAGCATCTCCTTGATGCGCTTCTGCTCCTCGGCGTCCTGCCTTTCGCGCTCTTTCTGTGCGCGCTCGGCCTCGGCCTTGCGCTCGCGCTCCTCGCGCTCCACCATTTCCTGCAAACGCCGCGTCTCGGCGTCAACCCCGGCGGCTGGCGGTGGCGGCGCGGCAGCGCCCTGGGAGGTGGGTGCGTTGTGGTGGGGCGACGTGGAGGGTCGCGAGCCCTTGCGCACCCTCGCGGAACCGGGACCCATCATGTTGAAGACGTCGGAGCGTGGAGACAGGTACAGGTCGCGGATGACCTCGGCGCCCAGGAGCAGGACTATATCCAGGCCCTTGCGATCCTCCACCTCGACGCGCTGCAGGTTGGGCTCGTAAATGGTGACGAGCGAGTCACGGCCCTGCTTGAAGAGGGCGACGGTGATGTCGGGCTCCTTGCTCTTGTGCCGGCCGAGGCTGCGGCCGACCAGGTAGCACGTCATGTCCTTGGAGAGGCGGCTGTCCCTCTTCCACTTGAACATGACCTTGGGTGCAAGGTCGCCCGCCGGCGGCGGGTCCTGCTGACGGTCCAGCTGGCTGGCGCTGGGCAGGCGGAAACTCCTGGTGGGCATCTCGAACTCCCAGGCGTCCGACTTGCCCCAGCTCCCCGGCACCATCTTGAACGACACGGTCTGGTCCGGGTCGTACAGCTGGACCGAGAATGTGTCGGGCACGATGGGCACGGGCGGGGCTGCGACGCCGTTCTGGGCCCGGATCTCGGCGGCCGAGAGGGAAGGCTGCTGCCACTCTGGCGAGACCATCACCTCGCCGTAGACGACGCCCGGGCCGAAGGGGTCGACGAGCCCGACGGCGTAGTTGCCGCGGCACGACGGCTGCGAGACCGGGTCCGCACGCTTCAAGACATATTCGGGCCTCGGCTCGGAGCCGTTGTGGCTGAAGAACAGCACCGACGAGTCCGGGTCGTCGGAGCTCGCTCTGAACTGGAACGTGGGCAGGCTGTCGTCAATCATGGCGGCGCCGGGCGGGTTTGGGGGATACGTGGGAGGACCTCTGTTCGGTGGCCAGGGGGGCCGGCGAGAGGACGTCGGTCGCACGCGGGTAACACGTGGGCAGGACAGGGCACGTAGCAAGAAGCAAGTTCTGTATATCGGATTCCAATAAATCTCAAGCCTGCAGTCGATATAAGCGGCAGAATGTGGGCCAGGCCGAGTTCAAAAGCAAGACCACGGCTGCGGCTGATCCATGCCTCCCGGGCTGTTGTCGCTTCGCAGAGTTGGTTCGCAGCGCGTCACCAGCGGGGCGCTGCAGGCGGGCTCACTGCCCCGTGCAGGTGCATGCCAAGCCACGGCTGGGGGGCGATTCAAAGAGCTGACGTCGTCTGGTGTGTCGAGTGACTTCCATTGCCGGGTTGCTGTTCCGGATTTAGACTAGGTACACCAGAACCTCTGTGCGCTGAAGAGTAGCCTGAGGGACTCCTCACCCTTTTGCTGAGTGAGCCAATGCTACCTGATCAGGCAGCGGGCAATGAAATTCATCAGCTCGAGACCTGCGCCCTCTAGCTGTAACAAATCTACACCACTAGGTACCTAGGTGACAGACCAACTCCCTATTAAGCCGCGGCAGGCACTACGTTTAATGCAATGCAGTCACCGTGGGGTAGCAATAATCCAATTTTTTTTTTTTTTTTCAATTTTTTTTTTACAATTCATCAAGGGCTTATATTTTGAGCGTCCTTTTTGCGCCTTAATTTTTTGCTTTCGTCTCCTTTCCCTTCGCTGTTGTCCTACTTTATCTCCCTACTTGTTTCGTTCCTCTTTGTCAAGTGGTAGGGTAACGGTAGGATTCACGCAACGCCCGTGGCAGAAGTTACCCTGGAGCCAACATGATGGCAGCAATCAACCGCCACGGTCGGGACCTGGTGCTAAAAAGGGGGTTGGTGGTAAATCCAGGGGAAAACAAGCAACGCAGACCAGAAAATACAATGTTAACAAACGACGAGGTGAGACATTGTATAAAACACGTGCCCGATAAGCACCTAGAAGTACGCATACACACATGATCATGCCTGCCCACGCGTTCAAGTGCGTCTCCGCGTCTCGTGTGTCTTCATACCCGCAAGGAGGAGAGACTCTTGCAAGGATACGCAAATAGGTGTCGTAGCAAGGGCGTATCCAGGAGATATAAGAGCAGAAAAGAGAGAGAAAGAGAGGCTAAACCGAGGGAACGAACGAGAGTAGGGGTGGTAATGAGCGAGTAAGATGGGGATAAATGTCGAATGCGTGCATAAGGCATAGGCATAAACGTAAATATCCGTTGCCATCAGTGGATGTGGTTGGTAAGCGGACGGAACGAGATCGAGTGGGCAAGCGGAGCTGTGTCAAGCTGACGGCGACACACGCAAGTGGCAAGGCGAACGAGCAGCGGGGTGCAACAATAAAGCATTAACCAAGCAGGCGACAGCAGTGGAAATCAGACGAGGAAGGACGGCAACAAACGAGGAAACAAGACCAAAAATTCAAGATAAAAACAGGCAGATGGTCGAAACAGACAAACGAAGAAAATCCCCAAAAGACGCACAACTCTCCGAGAGGCGACGGGCTTACCAGATGACATAGGTAGCCAACTGAATAAATATGCCGAGATCCCATCATCGCCAAAGAGACACCTCCCCATGCCAACGGCTCTGGCCGGCCAAGCGGCTTAGCGAGACACCGAGAGACCAGACGTAGTCCCTCCTCCTTCATATGATCCCGCCCGGCGGATCATAGCCGGTGGCAGCCCCGCGTGCCGAGGCCCCCAGGCCTGCGCTTCCCGGAACCTCACCTGCCAGGTCTGCCTGCGCGTTATTCGTCTTCCTAAGCATGAACATGGGCTTCTTACCCTCCTTGTCCAGCTGTTTGAAGAGGATAAGAGGCTTCTCGTCCAGACCGAGGCACCGTTCCTGATCCCCATACACAATGTAAAGCGCGTACTGGTCAGCCGGCGCGTTGATTTGGTACTTCTTAAGCGCCGCCGGTAGGACCTTGTAGCAGGGGTCGTCCATGCTGACCCTGAACGACTTGAATATCTCGACCGAGGCGTTACTGGCCGAGCTAGGTGTGTCGGGGGCCGGCGTCTGCCTCCGGGGCGCCACCGGCTTGTCGCGCCCGCCGTACCCGTATTCGCTCTCGGCGAACGTCGACCGGCTAGACGGCGTCGGCTGGTCGGACCGGTACGACCTCGACCCCAGTGTGGTCCCGCCGAGCGTCGTCGGCGGCGACGTCGGAGACGGAATATTGGGCGACGGATACGACGGGGACGTCGCCTGCTGCCCAATGCCGTTGATGGCAAGGTGGCTCGACGACATGACGGCCCTCTCGGCTGCGCTCGCCGGGCTCAGCGTCTGCTCCACGATGGACCTGTCGTGGGCCGTCTGCAGGTGCGTCGGGGACGTGGCCTTTGGCGTCGTGCCGAGCATGATCTTCTTGGTAGACCACTGCCGCTTGAGCCCGCCGCCGGACTGGCTGGTGGACGAAGGCGTCGGCGCCGGTGGCGAAATTGTCGCATCGTAGCCGTAGGGCTGGCTGGTGCTGCTGAGGTGAGGCAACGGCTGCTGTGCGTCCTTAGCCAGCCGCAGTGCCGGAAGCATGTCCTCCCGCAACCTTCTGAAGTCCTCGGCGAGTCGGCGCAGGTCCTGCTCAAAATGGTTCATCCGCTCATCGCGCAGCCTTAGCTGCTCCACAATATGCTTGATGTCCTCCTTGGCCATCGCGTGCGGCGAGTCGTTGTCCACGGCTACAGGAACATGCGGGTTGCGTCGCGCGTAACGGTCAGTCACCAGAAGGGCCCCCTCGGTTCTACTCGGGCGATGGGTTGGAAGCCTCGGGTGCCCGATGGGGAAGACTCACATAGTGGCACATAGTGATCGCTCTCTATCGGCACATCCTGGGCCTTCTTGACGTCGTACACGCTTTTGAGGATGGTGAGACGGTGGCCGACGCTGTTGATGCCCATGGATTTGAGGTCGTCGTGCTGCAACGCGACCAGCGCCTCGCCCACTATCTCGTTTTCTGTAAAGAGACACCCGCGCGCAGGGCTCGCCGTTAGAAAAGGCCGCGGCGCGAGCAGAAGCCAAAGCAGGAGCAGAAAGAGAAAGAGGTGTAACTTTGGCCGGCATGCTATTCGGACATACCAACAAACCGGGTTGAGTACTGCTCCAGGCCGATGGTGGCGATGAAGTCGGCGCACTCATCGGCAGTCCATTCGGAGATGATGGTTTCCGGCAGGCGATCGGCGCTGCTGCGATAGCCATACGTGGTGGGTGTGTGTTCGTTTGATGGAGGGTTGGACTCGGTGGGCGACCCCTCGGCGTCGGTGGCGTCGATGGGCGAACTGTCGTGTATGTCCCTTTCGTATTCGTCATCCGCGTCCGACTCGGCATACGCGGTCCCGCGTTCGAAGCTCATGGCCGGCTCCTGGCCCGCGCGGGGGGCCGAATGGCGATGGGACACAAGGGCAGCGGCGGCAACTAGTGCCTAGTACCGAACCCCGACCTGCCACCACCGAGCTGGAGCCCTGCCGGTCCTCGCTCGCCACGCCCCGTCGGGTCGGATCAGGACCACAAGCGGCCGCGGCTGCGTCTTCGGCTCCGGTTTGAGGCGAGACGAGCCTGACTGCCGTGTGCTGTGTTAGATGCGGATCGGTTGCCTGGGGTGCTTGAGCTTGCGAAAAGGCTAGCCCGAGGACTGGCTGTCCTCGTTTGAGGAGCGCAGGAGCGGGCCGACGCACGACTCTGCTCGCAGTTTCCCGGGGACTTCGTGGGCTGATTCAACGCTGCTGTATGCCGACCAGCTAGGAGTCGCTCGGGCGAGGTTGCAAAGGCAGAGGGATGGTGCCATAGGCGGGCGGCTAGGGAGGTCGCCAAGGTTAGCCAGTGGTGGGTGGGTTTTTTTTAGAGGGTTGGTGAAGGTGGTGTCCCGTCCCAGACGAGCTTTGTCGTTCCTCCATCCATTGCAGCCGGGGCGATTGGGGGGCGACGACCAATGGCGCTGCGACGCCTGCTGCCAGCGCCAGTTTCTCCGTGCAGTACCCGATACACTGTCAGCGTCAGTAATTGCCTAGACACCCGGGTCAAGGATACATCCATTTTTGGCGGGACTTCGCTGTAACCGCCTACTAGTTTGAGGCCCATAACCCCACTGTCCAACCACATCGGGGTGGCCCCATGGTCCCACTCAGCCCGACACCACCGTGCCATCATCAGATATCTAGAGTGTACTCGATCCAAGCCATCTCCAATATCTAAAGATAATCATCGCTCGAAGGGCCTGTATTGAACGCTTAGATACATTTTGGTATGCAACACGGGTAGCTATCACCTTGATTCTTCCTTTTCTTCCCAGCCGCACCCCTATGCACCCTTCCGCTCTCTCGCTCTCTTCATCTGGAGGCCCTCTTTCGCACAGTTGTGGGCTTGATCCGGGCATCCTCTAGCATTGTTGTAAATCCCTGATATAGCTCCTCCACAATACCAGAGTCGACCCAATCCTCCCTAATAGCCTCGCAAAATTCCCCGAGTTGGCTGGCCGAAAGGTGCTCCCTCTCCGCCAGCTTCTCTTCGCTGACAAGTTCCTTGGAAGCGAGCAGGTGCCCAACACGGTCCTTCAAAGAATGCTTCCAATGATAGAGCTCATGGGCCGTCTGGGCATTGCTCGCGCAAACCGCACCAACAATCCATTCGTGGTCGTCTGCAGCGATGCTGCGGCCGTCTTCGTCCCTGTCGTCATCGTCCTCGCCCGAGGAGCCACTCGAGAGATCTTCCAGAGACACCGGATCGTACGGCGCTCCTGTGAACCGGATGGAACAGGTTGCTGGGTGGTTCGTGCGGTTGCAGGCCTGGCAATTGTCCCAGTCTTCCCCGATGGCGTGCCAGGTGTCGAGAGTGTACTCGTCAATGTATGGGCGTGCGCGGAGAGTTCTATAAAATTCAGCAGCCCAGGCCGACGACGAGAACCTAGACACCGCAAGACCCTGAACTTCGTCGCCGAGCTTGTGCCAGGCCATGCGGTAGGTCGGACTGTTCTTCTCGAAGGAGGGGTTGATATGGCAATGGACGAGCCATTCGACTGCGTCTAGGAAATAAGCCTCCATGGGCTTGCGAGCCTGGGCAGTAAATTCTAGGGGAATTCCCAAGGCCCCGCCCGGCAACGAAGTCGTGGCGCTGTCGTCGATAAAGTCATCCATATCTGTATTCGTGGCTTGGCCGATACTGGATTCGCCGACTTTATCGCCCTCCTTCGTTCCGGCAGCGACAGATTGGTCGTCACTTTCCTCGTCGTCGAACTGACTCAGAGCTGGGTTTTCGGGATCGGTATCGTACATAGCCCGGCGATCTCCGTCAGACGAGGAGGACGTCTCATCGACCGTGCCAACCCCCTCGCGTTGTCTACGGCGTTGACGCAACTTCCTCAGCTGCTTGTCTCGCCGTGATCGGCGTCCCGCTTGGGAGATACGGGCCCCGCCATTGGAGACCGGCGTTCCCTCAGCTCCGTGCTCCGGGCTTTCCTCGGTCCCGAGAGCGCCTTTGTGGACAAGTCGTCGCCGTTTGGCGTTTGACGAAAGTATGCCACCGTCATCGCTATTGTCCTCGCTCGAGGCAACACGCTTGCGGCGATGACGATCGCGACGTCTTGGTGTTCGCTTGACCGCAATCACGTCTTCGGTCTCCGAATCGTCGCTTCCCTCATCCCGACCTGGGAAGAGCGATGCATCACTAGACTGTCTTCGATCCTTGTCGACTCGAGGCGCAGCACCGTGTGCACTAGTGGCATCCAGTCCTGCGGCTGTTCCCCATTTATCATCCATGATGGCTCGGCGCGTCACTGACAGATCAAAGAATCATCAGTCAAGGCCCAGAATTGCGGCGCTGAACAATTCTTGGGCGAGTTGAGCTTTGAGGCGCAAGTGGCAGATACGGTCTAGGCAATTACCTAAGCATTCGCACGCGCCTGCTGCTTCTGACTCTGCGTGTGTTTTGGGGCGAACAAGGTGTGGCGATGCTGCTGCCTGGAGGTCGAATTCTTCGTGTTGTGGTGGGAGTGTCTTTCCTCTTTTCTCGTCAGGTACAATTGAGAAGGAGCATGGAAAAGAAATAAAAGCCACGACGAAACAGCGGTAGCTGACTTTATAGGAAGGTGCCCTGGGGTGATTTGGAGATAACCGAGGCTGGACACCTAAGTGTAGTTGTAGGTGCCTACCCGTATTTCAAAATACAGGTGCCTACCACCGACCTGCATACAACTAATATCGAATGCGGGACGCAGTAACACCACTTGGGTCGTACCTGCCCGCTCAGGTCGGTGCCTAGGTGGCAGGGAGGTACGTACCTAGGTGGTAAGTATATTCCTATGCTTCCATCCATGTTTAGGTAGCTAAGTACGAGCGACACCCAGTAATCGCCGAAGGCAACCCTTCATTGCAATCGACGGAACGACTGCGCGAAAGGACGTCAAATTCGCTAAACCCGCACCTTATTTATGCAATTTTTTTTAATTTAAAAAAAAAGTGCTTAATTAGAACGCCAGACCATTTCCAAGCATGTCTACCTTTTGGGCATGTCTACCTACTTTGGTTGGTAAAAAGTAACAAGTAACGGAAGCCTGTTGAGCGGATGGGAGGTTTTTAACCCAAGGCATTCAACTACACATGTGTACATAGCAAAAGCACGGAGATCCTTTAAGGACATAACGGACGTGTAAATAAATAATACTCTGACCGATATTAGTCGCCAGCTGCTTTACGGTGGATTTATATTGCCATCTTTAAATACGTCCTGTCAATCTCCATCTCGCCCCGCTGGTTACCTACCTGTAGTTTCCATCAATCTCTGCCTGACTGAGAGCGGGCCCCTAGGCTCTTCGCCAACCTTGTCTGGAGCAATCTTACTCCAGTGCCGTTGGCCTGGTACAACGAGGCGGCGACCTGATATTCGACGGGAAGAGCAAATCTCCAAAGCGAGTCCCGGAACTCTCTCGTATCCGGATCACCCCAAGGTCCCCGCATGCCTGTGATCGGGTGCTTTCGAATTGGCCCCAAGGTCACTAGATAAAGTGTGTGTTTTGGGACTGTGGGCTCGATGAAGGCCGCTATGGATGCATGTTCTGGTTATACTTTCCGGCGGAGGGCCCTCCCTGGACGAAAGGGGGTGATACTGGGATTCTCGGCTACTACTGGGATACAGGAATGATGCCTCTCGCCATATCCACGGATGACTGGGAACTCGAAGGAGGGAACCAGCACACAGAGGATATGGAAAACGAAAAAAAAAAGCAAGCATATCAGATATCAACAGACGCCGTATTTTTATTTATCATTCAGATCAATGTGTACCCCGTGTCGCTCTAAGGTTAAAACAACTGATATTTTCGGCGGCAATTCCCACGTCGTACTCTAGCACTACCGCAGGCGCTAAATGGGGTTTGACACGATGGTACCAATGTTCATAGGGCTAAGATGGAGCTGGGGGTGTCATTGAAATATGTATCTAGTTTATCATGTTGCGCACAGAATGGCGGACCAACGCATTGGTGAATGCGAGTTTCCATGGCCATGCCGCGGGTAGCTCGAATAATGGGATGGAAGGCCGTGGGGGTGAGGTTGCAACTGACAAAACATCCACGAGCGTGTAGAGTAACCAAGGCGGGTGTATATCGGTGGATTGTGTAGATGGCGGGGGCGACAGCAGCTGGCCCCAAGTCGATCATATCTTCGCGTATCAGTTGCACGAGCTGAGGTGGAATTAAGATGTATTGTTTGAAGCTCTTGGGTCTGGCACCCAGTGAGTGCGACCCGGAGAACTCCGTTTTATAAGCCACAAGGATGCTCCTCTATACCGGTTCGCCTGCCCATTTGTGAATAGAGCCCCCCCCTGGGATTTGAAACATGGAGGGTGTTGGAATACAAAGAAAAGCCACACCGCGTCCGCGACGGAAGTGACATTATCAAGTCCCAAAACGGTCATAGACAGTACTGTAGATTTGACTCCAGAGTTGGAGGTTGGCCCGAGCCACACGGTGGACTAGGAAACCAGAGTGTGCGCAAGGGAAGAAGGGGTAGATACGACCCGTTGCAGAAGCTGGCTGTTCGAGCCATGGTGTTTTGAAGGCACGACGCGGGGCTGCTCGACGTATGGCCAATCGCTAGCGCAGCCGCTCCTGAGCGTCGCTTACTCCGCGGGCGAGGACATCTTTGAGTTTCCATCGTGGCGGGCTGATGACACCCTCGAGACCATTCGCCTTCCGCCATTGGCTCTCAGTCTCGGGTGTCACACCTTCCGGCAGAGGAGCGAGCCCTCCGGCGATGCCTGTTGAGAACTTGAGCTGCAGAATGTCGCCGACCTCGTCACAAGCGGCAAGGAGACGGTCCAGGTCATCTTTGTTGTGAGCTGCCGAGACGCAGAAGCGCGCGCGCGAGCTGATCAGGGGGGTGGCAGGATAACCGACGATGACGATAGAGATCTTCCTCTTGAGCATCTCGTGGCTGAAAGCTGGCATCTTGCCGGGGTGGTACAGCATGAGGGGAACGATGGGCGAGTCGTCGTGGCCGTAAACGATGAATCCAAGGCGTTTGAGTCCCAGGCGGAGGTAGCGCGAGTTGAAGGCGATGCGCTGCAGTCTCTCCTCGCCCTGGCCAGGCGCTAGCTCGCCCGTGATCAGTTTGAGAGAGGCCAGGATCTGCATCAGGACACACGGCGTGGGCGACTCGCCGAGAAGGGCGGCGTTGTTGGAGAATCTGAGCTTGTCGATGATGCGCCTCTCGGCCGCGACGTAGCCGCCGTTGGCGCCAAACGACTTTGTAAGAGTACCCATCAGGATGTCCACCTCTGCCGGGTCGATGCCAAAATAGTCACACACGCCGCGGCCGCGGGGACCCAAGGCGCCAATGCTGTGCGCCTCGTCGACAAACAGGAAGAACTTGTACTTTTTCTTGAGCTCGATAATGCCCGGCAGGTCGCACATGGTTCCCTCCATCGAGTACAGGCCCTCGACGGCGACGAGAATCTTCTTCCACGGGCGGTGGGTGCGGGGCTGTCCTTGGGAGATTGCGTCCCGCAGCTTCTTCTCCAGGTCTTCCATGTCATTGTGCCTAAAAGACTGGATCACGGCGCCCGAGACGCGGGCGCCAATGCGGATGGAGGCGTGGTTCAGCTCGTCCGACAGGATCAGACAACCCTTGGAGACGAGAGCGGGGAAAGAGCTGGCGTTGGTGACGAAACCCATGGAGAAGACCATGGCGGCGGGCTTGCCTACGAATTGGGCCACCTCGCGCTCGACCTCGAGCACAAGATCCGAAGTTCCGGCGTCGACCCGGGGGCTGCAAAAGCTGAGACCATAGCGCTTGACGCATTCCTCGACCGCATCGGCGCAGGGGCCCTCGGACTGCGCGAAGCCCAGGTAATTGTAGGAGCTCATGTTGAGGGTTTCGGTATGGGTACCGCTGAACCTGTAGGTGCGGTTGAAGTCGTCAGACTTGCGGTCCATGAGGGTGATGAAGCGGCCAGGAACGCCCGTGGTGGGGCGGGCGAAGCAGTCATCCAGACGCATCTTGAGGCGCCGGACGTAGAAGTTATCGAAGTCGTCGTTCAGCGGAGCGTAGCCGTTGGCGGCCTTGAGCGAGGCATAGTGCTTCTGGTTGCCAAGCCGCTTGCCAAAGAAGTCGCGGATGTGGCCGACCAAGATGAGGATGAGGTAGCTGATGTAGGTGGTCAGGACGTAGTAGTAGGGCGGCTCATCGAGAACGGGCGGCTCGAGCGGCTCGCCCTGGTGCTTGCTGACGTAGCGGTGCGTGGGCGAAATGAGAGGCCCGAACTCGGCATCGGCCCGCTGCTGGCGACGAGACTCGGCCCCGTGAGCGGGCTGGAACAGGGTTGTGGATGACACATCGGAGCCGGGCTCTCCGGGGCTAGCCACGCCCGAGAGCGAGATGGTGGGAAGAGAATACGGAGCGCCGTTGAGCTGGGGCGAAGGGCTGTTCGCCTGCTGCTGCTGCTGATTTTGCATGGCCAGAGAGAGGGCCTGCTGGGCGGATGACGGCTCCTTGGCCCTGGAGGCGAAGAGCTGGGTGAAGCGATTGCCTTTGGGCTGTGAGGACTTTCTGTCCTGTGGCATGCTGGCGGTGGTTGAGAAGGGATTCGCGAGTAGCTTTCGGGACATCGCTCCAGGGAAGAGGCGACCAAAAACAGGGAGTCGAGGAGCGGGGGGGCAGCAAGAGCCAGCGGGCGCGAGGGTCGACAGGCGGCGCCCGCGAGGATCCAGGGGTGGGCCGTGCCAGTTGATGCAAAGACGAGGAGGACGGGGAAGTTTATGCTGCCATGGAACCATCAGTCAGTGTCAATGGTCGTAAGCGTGCAAAGAGAGGGACCTGACGGGGCGGTGACGTGCGCGGTCAGGGCGCGGTCAGGGCGGCAGCCTTTGGGACTCACCAAAACAGGACATTAGAAATGATTTTTGGAAGCAGATACTGCGACGTCCAGAGCAGGCAGGGCAAGCTGTATGCTGCGACCGCCGAGGGACCTCTCGAGGGTGCGGTCCGACAGATTTTGGTCGAGAGGGCGGCGCGAGATAGGCGGAGCTGAGCTGCGGCAGCCGGATCCAAGGGGCCAAATTGGCCGAGGGCGGCGGGCGGGAGGCGAAGTCCGCTTGAGGGAGTCGCGTCCCCTGGTCGGGGGCTTATCCCTAGGCGGTGCTGGAAGTGCTGGAGACACACGGTATTACGCCTTTGGCGCGCACGGGAATCAAAACAGCTTCCTTCCCGCGCTTCCTTCTCTTTTTACCGGCGGGTTTTTTTTATTATTATCAATTCCCCTGCCCGTCCGTGCCAGCAGTCCCCTGGCAGCCCCTTTTCAGTCGTGGTCAGCAACCCACTTTTGTCGGGCTGGCTGCGCAGGTCCAGGTACCGAGCTGTGGGGGCAGACAACGCTGTCAAATTGGAGGCACCGGAAACGGCGAAAACAGGCGGGGCAGTCCCAATCTGAGGAGCTGGTCGCAGGTCACAAATTAGGGGTTCAGGCAGAGAGGGGCGGCGAGAAGGAGGAAGAGAAGGGTTGAGCTAGGTTAAATACAGAACATAGGTCAAAATTATCGGGTTGAGGCTCGAAACATGTAATCTAAACGACCGGAGAGTCGGAGACGAGAAGAGGGAGATGATGGTTGAAAGGTCAAGAAAGCTGTCAACGGCCGAGCTCTGGGCCGCAAGTGGGAAATTAATGTACTGCGTGCCGTCATTTGTACAAATACCTAACCAGGGGTTGCCCCTGCTAAGCGCTCATTTGTGGTGCGAGGCGTGGTTGCAGGATTCACCGTCTGAACAACGGGGAGATAAGGGAAGAGAAAAAGAGGAAAAGAAGAAGAAAAAAAAGAAGAAGAAAAGAGCAAGAATAAGAAAAAAAAAAAAAACAAGCATAAATTTATTACCGTGTCTACATCCTGATCTGGCCGGACTTTTTTTCTTTTTGCTGTTGGCACATATTACCAACCTTCAAGTTGGCGGCCTGGGGCAACCCTTGCTTTGGTTCCATTACGCCTATGCATCCGTATTTTTTTTTCTTTCCATTTCCCAAATTAGTCTCTCCCGCTAACCGATCCCCCATACAAAATTGACCGCACCGCATTGAAGAATACCTGCCAGCCCGGAGACCGCTCGCAATGCCGGCGGTAGCCAGCAAGCCTCGTGCAGTAGCTCAGCATAGAAGGCCGACGGGCGAAATAGACATGGCCCTCGGCTGGTTGGGCTTGGTCCGGCCGCCGGGGTCCGTGCCGTGCGTGATCACTTAGCAGCTCGAGAGAGGCCAGGTACCTTGGACCTAACGTAGCGGATCTGTAGATTCCTTCCGGCGCCCCTCCCGACTGGACTCCCCCATTGTCTCCGAGCGCTCGCTCATCCTCTCCCATCAACAACCGACCACGCAGGCTGCCGGCCAACAGGCGCACAAAGAACAGGAGAGGATGAGAAGAAGATACGAAAGGAAGACCAGTGAATCAACATAGAAGGAGCGACGAGCCTTGGAACCTGCCATGTCGGCTGTCTCTGGCCTTCCCGGGGCCGATCTCTGGAGGCATGCGGACCCCCAGTCCACTAGCATGTTCGCTTTCCTCGAGCACGTCAACTCACGACATACCCTTGCTCTGGCCGACTATGACCAGCTACACCAGTGGTCGGTCAAGTGCCCAGCCGCGTTCTGGGCCGAGGTCTGGCAGTATGTGGGCATCACGGCATCCAGGGGCTACGACGTTGTGCTGCCAGACGACGCGCCCATGTTCCCGCGGCCTGTCTTCTTCGCCGGCGCCCGGCTGAACTTTGCCGAGAACATGCTTTTTCCGCCCAATGCCCCCGGGCTCGACCCCTTGTCCGCGACGGCCGTCGTGACGGCTACCGAGACTGGCGCCAGGGAGACCACGTGGGCCGAGCTGCGCGACATGGTCCGTCGCTGCTCCGCCTCGCTCCGGGCTGCCGGCCTCACCAGCGGCGACGTTGTTGCCGGCTTCGTCTCCAACCACGTCGAGGCCCTCGCCGCTATGCTAGCCGCTGCCTCCATCGGCGCCCTGTGGACAAGCATCAGCCCTGACAACGGCGTGAGCGCCGTGCTCGACCGCCTGCGCCAGGTCAAGCCCAAGGTCCTCTTCGCCGACGACGCCATGATGTACAACGGCAAGACGTGGTCGAGCTCCCCCAAGACTCTCGAGGTCGCCACCGCCCTGCACGAGCATGGGCTGGCTCTCGTCGTCGTCATCGCCGGGGGTCTTGCCGGCGTCGACCCATCCCTGCCCGGGCTTCGCTCCCTCGGCGTCCGCGCCGACGACTTTGCCGCCTTCCTCGCCGCCGCTCCGCAGGACGCCGAGCTACGCTTCGACCAGCTTGAACCAGACCACCCGCTCTACATACTGTATAGCAGCGGCACTACCGGCTTGCCAAAGCCCATTGTCCACACCGCGCTCGGCACCCTGATCCAGCACAAAAAGGAACTCCTTTTGCATTGCTCCATGGGGCCCAAATCACGCATCCTGTACTATAGTGAGTGCGCGGCCGCGATACCTGACCCTCACGTTCTCTGTTCCCACGCCTTCCTCACCGCCGGCAGCCCCCCTTGTCTGCCTTACCATGCACGGTGAGGGCCAGGCCAGCCATGTGGCACACCCCTACTGACTCTCGCGCCGTGGCGCAGCCACGACTTCCTGGATGATGTGGCATTGGAGCATCTCAGCCCTCGCCGTGGGGGCCACGGTGGTCTTGTACACAGGATCGCCATTCAAGCCACACGGCTACCTGTCTCTCCCAATGCTCCTATCATCCCTCAAGGTCACAAATTTTGGCACCTCGGCCGCCTACCTCACCACGCTGGAGGCCAACAGGGTCCTCCCCGTGCAACACCCGGAGCTTGATCTCTCCTCGCTCGAGGCCATCTACTCGACCGCGGCCCCGCTGCCCCCCTCGACATTCGCCTTCGTCTACGAGGCCTTCCCGTCGCGCGTGCACCTCGCCTCCATCACCGGCGGCACGGACATCATCTCTCTCTTCGGCGCGCCCTGTCCCTTGCTCCCCGTCCGGGCGGGCGAGGTGCAGTGCGCGGGCTTGGGCATGGCCGTCGGCGTCGTCGACTCTGCCGCGCCGCCGGACCAGCCCACCCCCGTCGCCCCTGGCGAGCCTGGCGACCTCGTCTGCACGAAGCCCTTCCCGTGCCAGCCGCTGACCTTCTTCGGGCCCGATGGCCAGGACAAGTACTACCAGGCCTACTTCTCGCGCTTCCCGGGCCCTCCCGCCATCTGGCACCACGGCGACTTTGTACGCATGGTCGGCTCGGGCGGCCTGGTGATGCTGGGAAGATCTGACGGCGTCCTCAAGCCGGCCGGGGTCCGGTTCGGCTCGGCTGAGATATACAACATCCTCGCCAAGTTCTTCGCGGCCGAGGTAGAGGACGCGCTCTGCGTGGGTCGTCGCCGACCAGGCGACACGGACGAGGTGGTTTGCCTGTTCCTCACCATGGTCCAGGGGTGCGTGTTTGACGACCAGCTTGCGACCAGGATTCGCAGCGTGATCCGCAACGAGCTGAGTCCCAGGCATGTGCCGGGCTTCGTGGAGGAGTGTAAAGGCGGGATCCCTAAGACGAGCAACGGCAAAAAGTTAGTTTCCTTGTCGCTCCGGCCTCATCTTCCCTTTTTGCTTGCTGACGATATCTCCCGAGCTTGCTTAGGATCGAGGTCGCGGTCAAACAAATCATATCAGGCGTCGACGTAAGGCACAAGCTCAGCCAGAGCGTCGCAAATCCGGAATCGCTGGACTGGTTCGCGGTCTGGCACGAGGAGCATCCCTGATCAAGCGGTAACGCGCGTTCGCCTATTAGCACGTCTCTCGGCAGGCGGCCCTCTGCAGGATTCCATGTCGTGGGCGCCCTGATATATATCTTCAAGTTTTGACGAGTACAATATCCGAGGTGCCATTTGGAAACATCTTCCTCGTAACCGAGGACTCTATAGAATTTGAGCGGTCGCTGTAAATCCATAACAGACGACCAAACATAAAAGACACACAGCCGACTAGCTAGACGCCCGAATTCGGTGCAGTCGCCAGATCGGCCGAACCCAAGACACAAACGCCCGAAGCATGGGTAATGATGGGTGGGCTATATACACTCGCCTGATTGATGGTCAAAACGCTTTCCTCCCTGGAGCTTTGCTATCCTGGGATCGAGCGGATGAACACATGCGCGCGTGCGCAACCGCTCGCTCGCGCACACGGGCAGCTCTAGCTTGGCCCGCCAGGCCCGTTTGTTCGGCCAGGACCCCCGTCGAGGAGTAGTTTGGGCTTGATGTAATCTTCGTCGAGCTGCCTAAACAATGCTGATGGATCCTCGGTGCTGAAAAGCTGGCGAATGGCTGCGGTGGCCGATAAATGGCCGCCTGTCTCGGTGTTTGCCCGACTGCGGCTACCCTCGGCCGAACTACTGGCCTCGCCCGCGCCGGGCATGGGGCTGGATCTCCGCCTCGGTGCCGGGGGCGGAAGGTCTGACGTGTCGATGTCACTCCCCAGGTCCGAGTCTGTCGCCCCGCTCCCATGCCCCAGGAGGTCTGCCCTTTCGCTGTCTTCGCGCCCGGATCCGGTGCGACTGAGGCTCGTGGGCCGGGTCATGGTGAGGGGCGAGCGGTGACCGGACGTCCAGACAGCTTGCTCGTCATCTCGCCCGCCACCGCTGTCACTTCGCTTTCCAGTCGCGTGGGGGTCGACTCGGTCCAGAGGAACCACGCTCGCGCGGCTACGTGGGTTGAAACCGATGGCGTTGTCGGAGCGCTTGTAGAGGCCGCCACCGCCGCCGTGGACGGCCTCGATGTCGAACTCGTCATCCGAGTCGATCTCCTCTACAACTCCCGTGCGAATGCCTAGAATCTCGAGCATGCGAGCTGTGGTACCGCCAAATATGATGACCGTGAGAACCACGACGACCAGAACGGTGGCCTTGAACGCGCGGTGATCCTTGGCCGTCAGCAAGGCTGCCAGAGCCACACCGACAGCACCGCGCAGGCCGGCCCAGAAGAGCATGGCCTGGTAGCTGTAGGGGAGCTCGTCGGCGGCGTTTTGTATGCCGCGGCGGCGGGCGCGGTAGCGGATGAACCAGTTGATGGCCCGTGACAGCGGGAACACGGCGACCCAGCGGGCCGCGCAGACAGCCATGACGGTGACAATGATCAGGAGTGGCTGGAACTGGTGGTTCTTGTCGGTGAAGAGCGAGAGGCCGAGGTATATGAAGATGAAGTTTTCCGAGAGCTGGGCCGTGACCTGGAAGAGGTACTTCGTCGTGAGCTGCGTCCGCCTCGACATGTTGAAGTAGGCATAGTGCTTGAGGGTGATGCCACAAAAGAGGAGCGAGACGATGCCCGACATGTGGATGGCCTGGGAGAAATAATATGTCGCGTACGCGATGAGAACGATAAGGCAGCTCTCGATCTTGGGGTACCGGCGGACATAGGTGTATTTGAGCCCGAGCGCAGTTAGGATGCCAACCAGAGCGCCGATCATCAGGCTGCCAAAGAAGTCTCGCAAGAATATCCACAGACCCCAGAACAGAGTGGCAACACCTGGGGCGCTGCCCGAGCCCTTGCGTGACTTTTGGGCGGACTCGAAGATGACGATGGCGATGGCGTCGTTTAGAATCGACTCGCCGAAAATGATGGTGTAGAGCTTCGGATCAACCTTGTAAGAGTTGAAGATGGCGAGGATGGTGACGGGATCTGTGGCGGACAGGGTGGCGCCGACAGAGATGGCATCAATCCAGTTCATCGTCAGACCCTCCAGAGGGACGCGCGTGTACAACCATAAGATAACCCCAATGACCATGGCGGACAGGAAGGTCCCGGCAAAGGCAAATGTGAGGATCGTGCCGATGTTGCGGAAGAAGTTGGCCTGGTGCAGCTCGTAGCCGGACGAGAGTATTATGGGCGGAAGCAGTAGGTTGAAGAATATCTGGTAGTCGAAGCTGACGAGTTCCTGGATGCTGTCGCCGGCCAGCAAGCGCAGAAACAGGCCGACGACCATGCCTGCGGCTTGGAAGTTAGAATACGAACCGATGACCAACAGGCGACTATAGAGAGGCGAGACGATGGGGAATGAGGGACGAAAGGAGGCGGCGAACCGGCAAATATGGAAACGACCGTCTCATGGATGGCCGTGATTTTCCTCTGCTGGAGGAAGTAGCTGGCAAAGAAGGCAGCTATCAGGAGGGCAATGAGGATAAAGAGAGCCCACGAAGAGTATATCTCCTTCTTGGACGAGTCCTCTGCGGCTCGGCGTCAGCTTGATGGGGCTTGTTAAGTGGTGGGCGCACATGGGGAGGATCGGTGCGACGCCATACCTCCAGGCTCGGTTTCCTCAGCGGCCCGTCCTTGATCGAGGGAGAAGTAGCAATGATTAGCAGAGAACGATGCAGAGACTGGGATGAGGGGGCAAAAAGAGGGGGGAAAAAAGGACAAAGAAAAGAAAA
The DNA here is from genome assembly GCA_003049425.1 of Magnaporthiopsis incrustans. Classification (NCBI taxonomy): domain Eukaryota; kingdom Fungi; phylum Ascomycota; class Sordariomycetes; order Magnaporthales; family Magnaporthaceae; genus Magnaporthiopsis; species Magnaporthiopsis incrustans. Next base: position 54,680 of record PYSR01000155.1, on the reverse strand, counting down.
GGGGAATATACTGGAGAGCTCCAGGACGGCGCCAGCCGCTTCGGCGAGCATCGTGGGCGGGTGGGCAGCAGCGGGGTGCGAAGGAGGGGGGCGGCGGAAGCGCGGGTGGGATGAAGGGCCGGGTAAAGGCCCAGAGACAGCGAGCGGTGCCTGCCGGGCAGGGCCGAGTGCGATGGATCATGAAATGAAGACTGGCTGGCTGGCTGGCTGGCTGGATGAAGAGGCAAGGCGCCAGCACCCGAGGCGCGCACCGCGTCGATCAATGTGAGACCAGTAACGGTAGAAGGGTGCCTTGGCGTCGAGGCAGGCAGAAGGATGTGTGGGCCCGCTTGGGTTGGGCCGATGTGTCGTGGCCAAATCCGGTCGATGTTTGGGGCGGTAGTTTGGCTGTCCAGCGCGGTGTAGGCTGGTTCGTTGCGAGGCTGGCTCGATGCAGCACGATACTTCTCGAGGCTTGGAAGTTGGATAACGCAGACCAACCGATTGGACACATTGAATTGACGGAGCTGCACGAGCCATGTGCAGGTGGGCCCAACAGCCAGGTACCTACCTAAGTACGTACCTACCTGGGTCTAGGTACGGTAGGTACCTAAGGTACACCTTGCACTATGGATGCTTTTTGAACGCAGCAGCAGGCAAAGGGCTGGGGCGGCCTGCTGAGGATATACTCTGGTAACGTTGCAGCCTGATCCGCGGACTGAGGACGAAGCTGGCACGAGCTGGCTGTCGATAAGAATGGGCCTGGCTGCCCAGCTGCCTATGCCGCACTCAGTACGCCGTCGTGGTGTAGGTTGGCTGCGGCCCGTCTGGCCTCATCTGGTCCACTCCTTGTCAGCGGGTCGTCTGAGGGATCATTCACCAGACCTCGCTCCTCTGTGGAGAAGCACCTGCCGCCGCCGCTTGTGATGCTGCTCAGCGGAAGGAGGATCTCGTGGCACCTTGCCATTGACCCGCGTGACGGGCCTGACCGCAGCTGCTGCTGCCCATTCCTGCTGACGGACTCGACGTGAAGGCACAGCTGCAAGTCGTCTAGGTATCTACCACCTAGGTATAGCTGTAGACAGGCCCCTGGCCTGCCGATATACCTCCGAGGTACCTGGACGCCTGGGCAGCCCCAGAGAGAGCCACTGTGGCTCGCTCGACAGCACGATTGAACACTTGGACCACCTTGACTGTGTCCCACTATAACCTGGCCGCCACACCCATGACAGCAGCGTGTTCCAGCACTCTTGTCGCCCGGCGCGCCTTGTCATCCAGCCCATCCATCCATACGCCGCCGGCGTAAATACCTTCTCCCCATACCCACCCCTCCGAGCCGCCCGCATCACCATACCTACATCGCCCTCTCGCGTATTCGCAAGACCATTACCTCGGCCGCCGCTACCGCCTCTCCCGCTTCCTGGCTTGCCAGGCAGCATTGATGCCCTCGTCATCAGCCGAGCTCCCCAGACAAGGCGGCGTTTCCTCCTCCTCCGCCGCCGCCGCCGACCACGCCCGTCGCACCCCGTCGCCCAGAACATCGGCAGACGCCCGCCGAACCCAGGACAATGAAAACTCCCCGCTTCTTTCGCCTACCGGCTCCGCCGAGGACGACGGCCTCGCTGCCAACGGCGGACAAGGTCGGGATCTCGAGATCGACGAGTTCCAGGCGACCAAGAGCGTCTGGTACCTCATACTGCTGACCATCAGCATCGGCGGCCTCCAGATCGCATGGTCTGTAGAGCTCTCCAACGGCTCCCCTTATCTGCTCTCGCTCGGCCTGAGCAAGTCCCTGATGGCTCTGGTGTGGATCGCGGGTCCTTTATCCGGCACCTTGGTGCAGCCTTACGTCGGCATGCTGAGCGACAACTGCCGTGTGCGCTGGGGCAAGCGGAAGCCCTTTATGCTGGGCGGCGCCGCTGCCACCATCTGCTCGCTCCTGTTCCTGGCCTGGACCAAGGAGATCGTGGGCGGCTTCCTCGGCTTGTTGGGCGCCGACCCCGACTCCGAGGGTGTCAAGCTTGCCATCATCGTTGTTGCCGTGCTCTGGGTCTACATCTTGGACTTTGCCATCAACACCGGTACGCTGCTCCTCTAGCCGAGTCGCGCCTTGTTTCGCTTCACCCGCTAACCGGCGTCTTCGGCGTCTTGGCAAACAGTCCAGGCTGCGATCCGCGCTTTCATTCTGGATTGCGCGCCCGCCCACCAGCAGGGTGAGTTCCACCATACCCCCATCCACCCGAACTGCCGTCCTCGAGACATTCTTGCTTGGTGATGTGGCTGTCTGACCGCCTCCGTGGCTGTAGAGGCTGCCAATGCCATGGCAAGCCGAATCGTCGGTGTCGGCAACATCATTGGGTATATCGCCGGCTTTGTCAACCTGCCGCAGATCACTTCGTGGCTCGGGCGGACGCAATTCCAAGATCTGTGTGCCATAGCATCTATAGCCCTGGCCGTCACCATCGTTGTGAGTTGTGTCTTCATCCGCGAGCGCGACCCTCGCTTGGAGGGGCCCCCGCCCAGCGACCAGCCCGGGATCCTCTCTTTCTTCGCCAAAATCTTCACGTCGATCAAGCGCCTCCCGCCGCAGACCAAGAAGGTTTGCCAAGTTCAGTTCTGCGCCTGGATTGGCTTCTTTCCTATGCTCTTCTACACGTCGTCCTATATCGGCGAGATATACGTGGAGCCATTCCTGCAGGAGAACCCCAACATGACCCCTCAAGAACTCGACGAGCTCTACGAACGGGCCACTCGGGTGGGCACTTTCGCCCTGCTCATCTATTCTATCACCAGCCTCGTCACCAACCTCTTCCTCCCCTTCTTCATCGCCCCGACGTACGACAGCCAGCCACTACCCCTGACGGACGCACCCGGGGAGGGGCCCGCGGCCGTGACGGCCAAGGACTACGACCGCGAGGGCAAGACATGGCTGGACAAGCTTGTGATCCCCGGCTTTACGCTTCGCCGGGCCTGGATGTTCTCGCACATTCTGTTCGCCGGCAGCATGTTCTGTACTGTCTTCGTCCGAACGGTCGAGGCTGCCACCGTCTTGATCGGGCTCGTGGGCATCACCTGGGCCCTGACGTTGTGGGCACCGTGGGCTATCATCAGTGCCGAGATCTCCCGGCGCGATGCTCTGCTTAGGGCGCAGCGGCTGCGTGTACCGGATGCCGACAGGAGCGACAGTGACAGGAGCCCGTCGTTGGACGGCTACGAGGACCACGCCAACGGCAGCGCTGCTGAACAGCCGGCAGACCAGGCGGGCGTCATCCTGGGAATCCACAACATGGCGATTGCGGCCCCGCAAATCATTGCGACGGTGGTTTCGAGCATCATCTTCAAGATCTTCCAGAAGCCACGGGGCGTGCCCGGCGATCATAGCATCGCTGTGGTTTTGGCCCTCGGTGGCATCGCAGTGCTTGTCGCGGCCTGGTTCGTCCATTGCATTGAGGATGAGCCTGTGGAATCGGCCGATGCACTCTCGGAGATGGAGCAGGGGGATGGCGCCTCCGTGAGCGGCCTGTCGAGGCCCTTATCATCGCACAGCCGCCGCCAAAGTGTCGAGTCTCTCCCCAGAGCTTCTCTGGAGCGCGCGACGCTGGTGAGGCACAGCAGCTTTGGTGGTGCCGAATACTGATTTCTCTCGAGTCCTGGACTCTGGTTTCCCATGAGCGCTGTCCACCGAACTTTAGCCACGCTCAGCTTATAGCGCTCCGTGCTTGCTTGATCAGGCTTGTGTGCTCAGCTGACCTTAGGCGCACCCACCAGCATCACGGTCGCGACATCTTGTCGTAATCTACAGTTGTTTCCTACATCTCCCAGGTCTTGTTTTGCCTTTTCTGATACACTTTGGATATCGTCGGTCGCCGGATTTTGCGATCTCAATCGGCCGGTCGGGGATCTCGTCGATTTGTCGCCGAGGGGGTTGGTTGTTTAGTGACATTATTTACAAGCTCCCCATTTTTTCTCTTCTGTTTCCTTTCCTTTCCTTTCCCTCCACCTATCTCCCTCTCTTCCTCTCATAGTCGCTGGCCCGCAGTCTGCGAATAGCGCATGGGCTACCTACCGGAACCTACTGTAGCTGTGGCGGTCGCCTCAGAGTCTACGTTACTTAGAATCCTCTCCTACATTCTATCTGTACTGGTGATTACAACGACGGACGACGCTCGATAAAAGTGTGCAGTTGAAACATTGAAACAACGCCAGTTGTAATGTAACTCGCGACCCGAAATATCATATCGGTCGCCTTTGTTGCTTCCCCTATATCGCTTTCCTAAAGATTTTGCTGAATCCTTTTCTTCCTTTTCATTTCCATATTCTCTCTCTCTCTATAATATACACATATATAAAACACCTGGGCGTTTAGTTCATATAGACTGCAGGCTCCTGTTTGGGGCAACCCACTTGGAACTCCAGCCACCTTCGCATCATTATCCCGCCATCTAAACCTAGCAGCAGGTGGCTAGCAGTTATAGGATGACCGACTTCGGAGGGCACGTTATTCGGACGACTGGAGAACGATGACCTAGTGAATGCGGTTGGTCCAGCAGAGAGAGAGGGAGGGGGAAAAAAAAAAGGAGCGCGCAAGGCCTTCGCGTTTTCCCCACACCCCTCCCTCCCAGTTTCGTTTCGTTTCAGGTCCATTTTGAGAGAAGTGGGATAAGAGCGGGTCCAAATTCAAATGAGCACCATTCTAAGCAGGGGCAACCCGGACTCCTGCATTCTCCTGCGAGGTTAAAGCGTCGCAGACACGCCCACTGACCAAATGTGGACGTGCGTGCTGCAACGCCGCGGCACATCCCCGTCCGCTCAGCAGGCCACAGACGAAGTGCTTTGGACACCAGAAACCGGCTGCCACCACGGTCGTCTGGCTAATGGTCGTCAATTGAGAAAGTGGTGGTACCAACTTTCAGCTACTGTGAGCGACTGGGCTCCAACCCGAGCAGGCAAGGCACTGCGGGAGGGGGCGAATGCAGCAAGGCACAGCAAGCGCGCAGTCATCAAAGGGATCCAATTGCAGCAGAAGCCAGATGGGTCAAAATCTTCTCGTTTCATGAGCGGCAAATGAAGAAAAGAGGCGACCAAACACCCTCATCAACCTACGTAGCCGCAGCGCACTCTGCTTTGCATTGCACCTGCCACCCTTCGCCAGCCGTTGATGTCGCCAAAATCTGTAATAGACAATGACTCGACCCGAGATAATTCGCGCGGGTACGTTCAAATCTCCAGGCTGACGCGCTGAGGCGCCGCTCTGGCCATCCCCAGCCCTGGCCCCCATTCCGACCTGGCCGCCTCGCTTGGCTCCATCTGTGGCTTGCCATTGGCGTCGAACCAGCCCTGCCCATCAAGGCGTCAAGGCTCCGTGGCCTGCGCGAACCATCAAAGTGCTAAATCTCGCTCCCCCATCCTCACCATCCTCCTCCATCCGTACCAGACTCGATTGATTTGCAAGATCGCGACGCCCCGTCAGCCAGGGACCACCACACACGCCATCCGCAACACCACCCATCGTCGCTCGCACCCCACCAGGCCGAGACTCTCCGTGAGGTTGCTGCGGAGACCGCCGAGGAGAATCTACGCAGTCCTCGCGTGTCCTGGGGCGCCAGCACCGACGTCGAACAACAGCTTCAGCAGTACGCGGACGACCTGGCCGCCGGCATCACGAGCGCCCTTGAGCCCACGACGCAGGCCGACAGCGCCGCCGCGCAAGCCCGGAGCAATATGGACCGACAAGATGCCTTGGCCATCGCACAAAATGGCGGCCACGATGTGTTGGATGAGGAGCTTGACGGCAACGCCGATGACGACGGCCTGGACGACGACATGATGGACAAGATCTCGAGCTCGCCCTCGATCGAAGATGGTGGGTACACCCTGCAGCCGGCCCCTCTGCGTTCCCCTTCTCAGCGGCCGCCGCCGGGTAGTTCTCCGGCGTCGGTGCCTCCGTCCGGCGGCGCAAGGTCGTCCTCTCCATATACGGACTCCCCCAAGCACCTGCCTCTGGTCGGCCAGCCATGTGCTGGCGGCCAAGACCATGATCGCCATCGTCACTGCGTCTTCGGTGAGCCTGCTAGACGACCACCCACCTATCCGCTGTCGATTATCCGCCTGGACGACCATGATAATGCGACTGTGACTGAGCAAGGCCAAGAAACTCAAGAGGGACACCTGACGCTTCTGGCAGCTCCCGGCTCCGCCGACGAAGTGGGTAACGGAGTGTAGCAAGCACGGGACCACTATATCTGCGCCGAAAGCTGTGAATGCGCCGGCCAGGCCGCCGACGCCGCCTCTACGCACATGGGGCCGGACGAGGCGGATTCTCTACTAACACTCACCTACGAGACGCTGGATGACGACGATGGCGATGATGACTCTTCACTGCTCTACCCCCACAATCCTGACCTCCGGTTTCATGACTCTGGCTGGGGCTCTGAGTGCTTACAAGTCGCAGAGGACATCGATTTCGAGTTCGTTTACGCCCTGCACACCTTCGTCGCCACGGTCGAGGGCCAAGCGAATGCGACAAAAGGAGATACCATGGTGCTCCTGGACGATAGCAACAGCTACTGGTGGCTCGTTCGTGTAGTCAAAGACAGCAGCATCGGTACGTCTCGCCATATCCCCGCAACTTCGCTTGCCATATCGGCTTCGGTGAGAAGGCGTGTGTGTATTGACCTTCACCCAGGATACCTGCCAGCTGAGCACATTGAAACACCAACCGAGAGGCTGGCCAGGCTGAACAAGCACAGGAACATCGACGTAAGTTTACCCACCTCTTGGATAGCACGGCAACGAGCCAGCATCTCTGACTGTCCTATAGCTGTCCGCCAGTATGCTAGGCGACCAGGCAGAGAAGCCCAAGAACCCTATCAAGTCGGCCATGCGAAGACGAAAAGCGAAGGGGGTCACGTTTGCAGAGCCGACCTACGTGGACTATTCCGAAATCGAATACTCGACCGAAGAAGACGATAACGACATGGATGATTACGCCCAGCAGGAACAGCAGCAACAACAACAACAAGAACAGCAGCAAAAACAGCAGCAACAGCAGGACCAGCAGCAACACGCATCACAGGATCAACAACAGGCAGGGGCTAAGCAATTGGCCAAGAGCGAAGCTGGAAAGCTTGAGGCCCCAAATAGCAAGCCATCGGCGGAGACCAAGACAGGGGAAGATGTCAATGGTGACGTGAACGGGAAGGCCGCCAACAGGAGTAGTGAGGAGATCTTCGAGGCATCCAAGTCGGAAACGCCAGGCCCGACCAGAACAAAGGATGGGACCGTCAGAGACTCATTCTTCAAGGACGACACGGTTGAGACCAAGAAGATCACCCTTACCCCGAATCTTTTACGAGATGACGGGGCCCCGAGAACATCCAGCGAGTCCAGGGAGCTTAAGCAGAGACCCAGCCTTGATAAACTCGAAAAGGACAACATCCTGGGCAGGGACGACAAGCGCAAGAAGGATAAAAAAGATAAGGACAAGAAACCCAGCGCCATCCGGAGTTTTTTCACCAGAGGAGGCAAAAAGAAAACCATCGATGACGACGACGAGTCGCTGGGCAAGCAGTCGATGGACAGCAGTACAGACAATGGGCACGGCAGGGACCCCGAGGATGCTGACGACAGGCAATCCCCCGAGAACGCGTCTGCTCCGCAACGACAACCGAGCAAGTTGCAGAAACAGCCTCGTACAGAGCCGTCGCCGACGCGAAAGCCTGGTCCCTCTGCCCGCGAGGCTGCACCCGAAGCCTCGACGGTCAACAACGTCGCCAATGTCCCTCCAGCTACCATGCGCATAGTGGACGAGTCCGCGCAAGGCAGCCGAGACAATGCGTCACGTCCCGAGAATACGAGGGAGACTGGCGGCCAGAGATCGGCGACGGCAAGAGTCGCGCCTTCCAGGACACAGGATGGTGACAGTCCGTCCCAGATGGCAACAAGTGCCAAGACACGTGCCCCCCTGGACGACTCGGACTCGGGCGACGACGATGCGGCTGGGCCGCGGGCTAGACGCACTGCGCAGTCTGGGGAAGGACGGGAGGGAACTCGGGGGCCGCGACAGCCGCAGAACCTCGGTGGCGCCCCGAAGGAGTCGGCGGCACCGGCTAAGGTGCAGGCAGTTGTCGAGCCGGTGGGCGGATCGCCAGTCCAGATATCCCCCGCGACTTCCAACAATCCACCGGCGCTCATGGGCGACACGTCGAGCCAGGAAGACCAGTCATCGCCTATATCATCACCCTCTCCCGAGCCTCTCGACGGCGACGAAGGCAGTAGGGCTCGGCACCGGAAAGAAGACTCGGTCACGACGTCGACGTCGACGACGATAAGCTCGACGTGGAACGACACTAGCCTACGTGCCTTTTTCGACTCAGGCTCAGACATTCGTGACATGCTTGTTGTGGTTTACGACAAGTCGGATGTGGCACCGGCCGGTCCTGATCATCCTGTTGCGGGCACTCTGTTCAGAGAGCAAAACGCCAAGCTGGCTGAAATCACCACTGTAAGTTGACCCCCTAGCCATTTCTGCTAGCCATTCGCATGCGTTTGTCTTTCCCCGACCACCTTCCGATAGCTCTAACATAATTGATGATTCCCCATCAGCAACTCGACAACATGCTGGGCGACTGGCTCGCTCGAAAGCAAAGGCTCAGAGGAGCGGTCTAGCAGTAGTTAGCGCGATAGGCAGTATTAGCGCCTTGGAGTGTGTTAACAAAAGGCGTTTCTTTTCCTGCGGTTTTTGGTGGGCATCAGCTGTTGCCCCAGCCGCTGGCCCCTTCTCTCATCACCCTCTTCTTTGTAACGAAACCTGCGGTTTTTCTTCCTCCTTGGTTTGCACAGCCATCTCTTTCCTAGTGTTGCTGCTCACTTTTCCATTCTGCTGGGATGCCGGCTTCTTACTCTTGATTTGCTTTTTGCAGCAGGATATCCAAATCGTGTTCTAGTGTCGATCACTGTTCTCGGTTCTTATCCTTTAGACTATTTGGGCCAGATTATCAAACAAAAAAGGGAGGCGGAGAGATGGAAACGGGCAAGACACAAAGAAGTCATGTGGGCTCTGAGGACAGTCGGATTGTGTGGAGCGTTATGGCGGCCATGATCTGAATGATACGAGACTTATGTTCGGCCTGGGGACTCTAGTGTCATGGCCGAGACCGATGACCACAGGCACCATATATTTTGAGGAATACATCCGCATTGGTTCGTGATGAGATCATGCGGCTTCAGGAAGAAATTTGGCGGCTGAGAGGCCATACAAACATTCGGCAACAAGGCTGTGTATGTTCCGGAAAGCCTAGCCCCGATTTGTGCATGGTGTGAGGCTTCCCGAGACAGCCCCGATGGTGGGGGGAACGAACAAGATTAAAACTGCAAAGTCAAAGGCCCATCTGAATGTCCAAAACGTTCCTGAGACGAACAGGGACTGAGGCGGGAGCTATCTCGCTGGGGCCTTTGGCTGCGGCGCCTGATTATATAATCATGGCATCTCTGCATGAACAGGCCAGCGCGTCAAAATGTCGTGTGCTCTCATGGTGAAGTCTTCGCCAGCAAAATAATTATAATAAGTCGCGTAATAAAAATGTGTAAAATTAAGTCCGGTGGAAAATCAAGAGTGGATGTAATTTTTGCAATAGACGAAAGAGAGGTAATTTGTCTCCCGGAAGGTCAGCAGACTGTCGAAAAGATTCACGCAATGCAGCGATCCCCTGCGTGCGCCGCGCACACTCTCCTACCTGTGCGACCCCACACCTCGCTAACCCAGCCCACTTTTAGCTCCAAGCACAGGCAGCACGACTTTCTGCGAATCGCCCGAGGGAATCGACGGCGAGCTGTCAATTCGCATCACCCACCCTGACGCCCGGCACCAAAACTTGGCGGATTCCCGCAGTGAACGGCACCATCACGAAAACGACGAGCCGGTTCTGTGTCGAGATTGATCTGGTTGCGATTGACAGCACGCCGCCGCCACCGAATTTGGGCACCGACGACGACGACGACGACGACAACGACGAAGGAACGACGGCTGCGCGATTTCTGACGGATTGATCGCCCTCGTGCGAGTGGCGTGGGCCGTTTCAAGCTGCCCCCACGTCGCCCACGCGCCATTTGCACCTACTGGAACGGGGCCGGTAGGACAACAACACCGGCGCCGACGACGATAAGCGACAAGATCGACAGACGACGACAACGACAACGACGACGACGACGACGCGGCAGATAGTAACTGCCAGCAGGCCGATTCCGGCGCCGCCGACATAGGCGCGACCGGCCGAGACCGTGCACAACCCCCTGAGCCCTCGCCGTTGCCCATCCTGCGGCCAATCTCCCATCCATGGCGATTGCCGGATAACAAAAGGGTGCATCCCGCGCAAAGACGCACGCACGCCCTGCCACGCAGCCAACGACATCCGCCATCTCTCCGCCTCAACTCCGCGAGCGGCTGGCCGCCGCCGCCTCTCCTCCAGCCATGGAGGCACGACAGCTTGTTCCAACCAGCGGCGACGATGGACGCACATCGAGGGCCCGGCTTTGCCAGGCCGTGAACTTGCCCGCCAACGGCGTCCTGGTCATGCCTGGAGGCGAGGTTATCACCCTCTCGAGCCCTGCCGCCTACAAACCAGCGTGCGCCCCTAATACGCAGCCCGCAATTATTGCTGGCGCCGGCGGCAATGGCGTCGGCGTCGACGACGCCACGGGCATCGGTGGCACCCATGTCGTCGATTTACGTGACCCCTTTTTCGCCTCCACATTTCCGCAATGCTACGCTCTCGCTGCCACCACGGTGGTCGCATACACTCTGGTTATCATGCTAGTCATCACCCCCCGCTCTTTTCTCGACGGCGGCGTCGTGGTCCTGGGCCGCCGCGGCTTTACCAGCGGCGGCTCCGGGTCCGGCACCATCGGTGGCCGGCCTTGGCTCCAGAAAGTTGCCGCGCTCACCGTCGCCGTCTCTCTCACCATTGCAACGTCCAACACGTACAGGATGGCTGAGGAGCAGTATGCGTCCGGGTACCAGGACGCGCGGCAGCTGCAGGACGAGATCCTCAACGGGACCGAGCTCAAGATCATCCGCATCATCTCCGACACCTTTCTCTGGCTCGCCCAGGCTCAGACGCTTATTCGCCTATTCCCGCGGCAGCGGGAAAAGGTCATCATCAAGTGGACAGCCTTTGCCTTGATCACGCTGGATCTGATCTTCGACTCGCTAAACAGCTTCCACTACACCGGGCCCAACAACTCGAGGCCCGGCAATTTCAAAGATGCCATCCCCGCCCTCAGCTACGTGTTCCAGCTTGCCCTCGGCGTGCTGTACGCGGCTTGGGTCATTTACTACTCACTGATGAAGAAAAAGTACGCATATTACCACCCGCAGATGAAGAACATCTGCCTCGTCGCCATCCTCTCCCTCTTTGCAATCCTGGTCCCTGTCGTATTCTTCATTCTGGACATTGCGAAGCCCGAGTTCACCGGATGGGGCGACTACGTCCGATGGGTCGGGGCGGCCGCGGCCAGCGTCATCGTCTGGGAATGGGTCGAACGCATCGAGGCTCTTGAGAGGGAGGAGAAGAGGGATGGGATCTTAGGCCGCGAAGTTTTTGACGGCGACGAGATGCTGGAGCCGCCCTCGGACTCGAACTGGCCGCGACGCAACTGGACCGAGAAATCTCCGGGCGGCGTCGACTACGACAGCGGTGACGGCAGCGACGACGGCGGTGAAGGTGGCATGCGACCGCGAAAGAGAACTACGACGGCGGCTCACGCGCGCTCCCGGGCCCGTCGCGACTCGCCGACCGTGAGCGGACGAGGCAATATGTGGCCGTCGGTCTCGTCGATTGCCCAACGATATCGATCTCGGCCCAACAAGGATGATGGGGCCACGCCCGATGCCGGGTCGAGCCGTCCAGCGGCTACACCCAACAGGCCAGCGGCGAGGTTCCTTCAGCCGCCGCTGTGGCCGTCTCGGCCACCCCAGGCTGCGACGCCTGTCAGCCGAACCGACACGGCCAGCGCAGACAGCACTGTCTACGCCATCCGCTACCACCCTTTGACGGAGACGACAACGAGGACAACGGCACATCCGACGCCGCCGCCACCTCATCACCTGACGGCAGAGCGGCAACAGCAACGCGTGAACGGCCAAGCATCTGCCCAGTATCCCGACGCGGGTGTCCCACATCACACTCTGACACAAGCTGCGACTTTGCGCTTACCGACACCGTCACACCCGCAGACCCTTCGGCCGCCCCGCTCGCAACACGTCCCGCAAGCATCACGGCCAGAAACACAGATTGGCAACAGATCCGGTATGGGTAACTCTCAGGCTGGCGCCGGTGAGCCTGTCCCGGATGCACCCGCCGATGCGGCACCGGAGCCGACGGATGCGGGCGGTGGTGGAAGCAGTAATGACGAGCAGGGCGGTACACCAAGCAGGTGGCGGGCACTAGCAATACATCTTCCGCGCCGCAAGACGCCGGTTTCTGACGCGGAAGCGGCTCATCCGCCACCGCCACCACCGAACCATGCGTCTCGTTCTCGAAAGTCGCACGTACAGCGCGGGGCGGCGCAGGGCAATAGGTGGGACCTACGCACGCGCATGGAGGACTTTGCGGCGACTCAAGCCGAGAGGATCCGTGAGAGGATCAGGCCAACACCGGACACGGAGGGCCTGCCGGTAACGGTGATACCAGCACCGCCGCGAAGAGGTGCCGCGTTGGCCCAGCTTCTTGAAGAGGAGGAGTCGCAGCACGCCCAACCGCTGGTAACAGAGAGCGCGCAGCCAGGGGCGGACCACAGTAGTTCCGACTCTCCAAGATCGCCAGCCAGGCGGTGGCGCAGGAATAGCACCGGCTCGGCCAGTTCGTCACCAAGAGTGGAAGGCGACTGGGCCGAGCTTCGCGAGGCGTCGCCGTTAATTGGGCCGCCGGCTAGGGTACGAGCGGCCAGAACACGAGGCTCGTCGCACGAGGGGCCGCCGGTGCCATAGCCGCTGCCCGGGCGAGCTCCTGTCGTATTTTCTATATGCTGCCTGGCCAAGACTTGTTCCCGGTGTTTTGGGCGCTGTTAATTATTCGATTTCTTATTATCTCTATGATGTATATGCTATATGATATGATACCTGATCATTCACCGCGCTTGTGCGGTTCAAAGGGCGAGGCTATTCATATTTGGTATATAACCGGGGCGGCGGACGCACACCCAACGACGCCAGCTGCGCGACCCGCCGAAAAGGTCTTTTGGATATGGTGGCGAGTAAGCTGTGCCGTGCGGGGGTTTCAAGGCTCGCGATGGCGTCGACCATGGATGGCGTCGATGCCAAGGGAGCACAAGGCTGTCCTTTCGCCGCATCCTGTTCCGGTTTGCTTCCTAATGTGGGCCATGATGTAAATACATTGGTAAGCAGCCCGCTGCCTCCTTTTCCTCTTCATTTTATAACTCTCTGCGGAGAGAAATTTTCGGCAGCGAGACCCAGTCGAGGCTGGTTGGTTGTGCGCACAAGGGGAAATCACAGCTGCAAAGCACCCCTGCGGCTTGACATTAGTATCCCACCAGTTCAAGTATCTAGTAGGTGTGGCATGTACACCGAGGTACCTGGTCCCCCTGACCAGAGGTGCTGCCAGCGACTGGCTGGCGTTGGCGATTGATGCAGGTACAGGGAGCGATACGCAGCACGCCAGCTCAGCCCGCCTGAGCGCACTAGACTTGGCACGCCCCCGGTGTTTGTGGCGCTCCTCCTTTCCTCAGGTTCGCCATCGGCACATGCAGAATGAATTAATGCGGCGCGTGCGCGTGCAGACCCATGCACTGGACCCCGGCAGGGCCCCTGATTTGCTCTCGATCAAGTCGATCAATTTGCTGTTTATCTTGAATCCGCCTCAACACCCACTACCTTCCGCCCTTCCCTCACCTCGCTGCTACCCGCACCGACCTCGCCGGCCACCTTGGGCTTGTAGCCACGCCACCACCTCATCGCCATTTTCTCGTCTGCTGCTACAACCACAGTGGGTGGGGGGAAGAAAAGAAGAAGAATAATAATAAAAAAACAAGGGCCCGGCATGGCGACATCGGAGGCGTTCCCGCTACTCAGCACCTCCGCCGACCTCCACAGCGCCGGCGACCATGGCGCCGCGTCGGCCGCCCGCCGACGCAGACAGTCCAGCGGCCTGGGCTCGGAACTACGTGTTGGCGATACGGGCGCTCCGGGCCTGGCCACCAGTATTGCCCACCTGCACCAGGGCGGAAAGGTGAGGTGATGCAGCAAAAGCCAAGAAAGCATCACCAACCCATGTGGCGGCGACACGCAGAACTAACCAAACCACCAACAACCCCCAGGATTCCAAGCGCGGGTCGAGGCGGCGCAAGGCCCGCTCCTACGCCCGCAGGGTCAAGCAGTTCGCCACCAAGCACACGTGGGTGCTGCCGCTTGCCATCCTGGCCTGCTTCCTGTCGCTCTACGCCGCCAACCCGACCGAGGCCAACCCGATCCACCACTTCATCTTCCTCTCGTACCCGCTCGATCACGCGCCCGGAGACGCGGGTCCGCGCCAGTATGGCAAGGGCCGCTGGGACATCGCCTTTGTCGTCTTCTACACCGTCGTCCTGTCCTTCACCCGCGAGTTCATCATGCAGGAGCTGCTGCGGCCGCTTGCCCGCTACGCCGGCGTCCGCTCGCGAGGCAAGCAGGCCCGCTTCATGGAGCAGGCCTACACGGCCATATACTTTGGCGTCCTCGGGCCCGCCGGCATGTACGTCATGAGCCGCACCCCAGTGTGGTACTTCAACACCCGCGGCATGTACGAGCACTTCCCCCACCGCTCCCACGACGCCTATTTCAAATTCTACTACCTCTTCGAGGCCGCCTACTGGGCCCAGCAGGCCCTGGTTCTTATGCTCGGCATGGAGAAGCCGCGCAAGGACTTCAAGGAGCTGGTCGCCCACCACATCGTTTCGCTCGCCCTGATCGGCCTGAGCTACCGGTTCCATTTCACGTACATGGGCCTAGCTGTTTACGTCACGCACGACATCAGTGACTTTTTCCTGGCTGTAAGAACCCTCGATTCTCTGTCTCCGCTTCGTTCGTGCATGTGTCCCATGATTGATGTACGAAGCAAGTCAACGCACCCTGGCTAACGTGATCTCTCGCTCGCTCGCCGCAGACGGCAAAGCTTCTCAACTACATCGACCATGTCCTGATGGGACCCTACTTTGTCACCTTCATGGGCGTGTGGATCTACCTGCGCCACTACATCAACCTACGCATCATCTGGAGCCTGCTCACCGAGTTCAAGACCATCGGACCCTACGAGCTCAACTGGGAGACGGAGCAGTACAAGTGCTCGCTCTCCCAGGCCATCACCCTGTCCCTGCTCTCCTCGCTTCAGGCTCTGAACCTCTTCTGGCTGTTCTTCATCGTCCGCATCGCCTACCGCTTCACTTTTAGCGACAATGTGAGAGATGACCGCTCCGAGCCCGACGAGACCGAGACCGAGGACGCGCCACCCGCCGCCTCGGCCTCCGGGTCGGTATCCAATAATGGTGTTGCTGTCGTCAACAAGAGGAAATAAGCCGTCCTCTCCCGCGGCCGCGCCCCGAGGCTGCCGCCGCTCGGCCCCTCCTCGCCGCGTCCCGTGAGGCGGCTTCGAGAGATGGCTTGGGCGGCGACGGCCCCGTGGCGCTGGGCCTGGCAGGAGAAGCCGCTGCCTCGTCCAGGATTTCCCGCCCCGGCACTGCTCGGCTTGCCCGAAACATGTCGCATCCAAAGCTAGTCCTCCCGGCGCTGGCCTTGTCTTGGCGCCTTTGGTGGATCTCACACTGCGCCTCACGGCTCGGACGCGCGCCCGTCCGCGCATACGCGCACACGCGTTGTCTGGTCTGGCCCCGCGCCTGCCACCCCCGGCCACGTTTCATGCTATGCACACGGCACACGATGCGCTCGTCAAAATAGCGGAGGGGCGTGTCGCTCACATGGTTACGCCTTCTGGTGTTCTTGTGTGTCTATGTGTGTGTTGGTCTACATACAGGGCAGTTCAGATCATGAATATTTGGATAAAGCCCAACGTCAAGACAGCAGCATATCAACGAAACTCCTCTATTCGTTCCGCCCCTCACCACCACCGCCCGACTTTGATAGTACTGTTGAGGGTTCTCACGGGGCGTCGTTTTCGTTCGTGCGAAGAGCATTTTTCACCTTGGCTTAGCCCGCATCACATAGCAAAGATTTTAATCCATTCGAGGCACGCTGCTTCGATCTTTCTTCCTCTTATTATCCGTCCTCTGCCTCCTTTTGTTCTTTGGTGCCCTAGCGGGTTTTCCTAGGCCAGATCGGGCGGCACACCGCCATCTACCGCGGCTGACAAAGATGGTCCTGCACGGCTCGCCGGGGCCACGCATTGCAGGCAGGGATTTTGCAGTGGTTTCCCCCACGCAGTCCCTGACCGCCAGACTCGTCTGCACTCGTGACGGTTCACCAGGTTGCCCTTTCGCTATGCCTGTGCAAGCCGCCGCCCTTTGCTCGCACCTCCCCGTGCTAGAAATAGATGAGACCGAATCTCTGCATTTTCGTGACAATGGCCCACACCAAATGACCCATCCACCCATCCATCCATCCACCCACCACGCACCGCTGGCCTTCATCTCGGCACATCTAGACCTATTATCTCAAGAGAGGCCTAGCTAGCTAGCTACCATCTGCAGACTCCATTTTAATCAAATCCAGCGCCAGCCCTCCCAAGCATACCATACCATACATACGGCGTAAATTGGACTTCGTGGCTCATGAGCGCCTGCCGCGCCTCGTGGCAACGGCGTGACTAGCGCCCGTAGTTTCTCACCGTTCGCGGTAAATCTAGACAAAACATTCGTCTCCGTCATGAGGAGAAAAATGATGGAAAATAAGGCGAAACATGAGGCCCCAAGGCCAAAAGAGCGAGAGAAAAGAAGGGGGTCGGAAACCCAGAGACGAAAGTTGTGAACTGATGACCATAAAGATAGGAAAAAAAATAAACAAAACAACAGATGGTGAGGGGAGAGAAGAAGATTAGGAGCAGAAGAAAATAAAAATAGAAATAAAAAAAATAAAAATAAAAATAAAAGAGAGAGAGAGAAACATCGCCATCGGGCTAAAACTCCGTCTATCTTTTCTTATTATTACCATTATTAGTCAAGTCATCATCCGACGTCGAAGAGTCTTCAGATGTGGCGGTGGTGGCTTTGGGGCCTGGCAGAACAGTCGAAGAGCACGCGCTGTTGTTGTAGCCGTCGCTGTCGTCGTTGATGTCGGTTTTGACCCCAATCTGGGCCCGCCGCAGAAGCTTGTTGGCCCTGGCGGTAGCATCTCGGGCCTTGACTGCGGCCTCTTCGGCCTTGCTCTGCTTCTCCCACATGCTGGCGTACTTGCCGCCAAGCCGAAGCAGCTCTGCGTGGCTGCCTTTCTCGATAATGGAGCCGGCATGGAGAACGATTATCTGGTCTGCGTGCGTGATAGTGGAAAGGCGGTGGCTGTGAGGTGTGGGAACCGTCGTGTGTCAGCGATATCGAGAATCACCTCTTATCCCCTGGTGCTTGTCGCCAATAACACCCCTTGCGGGTCGTTTTTGAACAAAAACTTACGCTATAATCAAAAGGGTGCGATCTTGACCCAGGTTGTTGCCCTGGATGAGCTTTGACTGGATCTGCTGCTCCGTCTCGCTGTCGAGTGCCGACGTGGCCTCGTCCAACATGATGATGCGGGGGCGCTTGAGGATGAGGCGAGCGATGGCCATACGCTGCTTCTCGCCCCCACTCAGCCGCAGCCCACGCTCCCCAACCCTGGTGTCGTAGCCTTCGGGGAAGCTCATGATGCGATCGTGGATGCTGGCGGACCGGCAAGCCTCGTATACCTCCTCGTCGGTTGCTTTCTGGTTCGCGTACCTGAGGTTGTACATGATGGACTCGTTAAACATAATCGTGTCCTGCGGAACCACGCCGATGGCTCGCCGGACAGAGTCGATGGTCACGTCCTTGACGTTGTGGCCGTCGACCTCGATGCTGCCCTCGTGGCAGTTGTAGTAGCGGAACATGAGCCGGAACACGGTGGACTTGCCGCCACCGGACTCGCCGACGAAGGCCGTTGTCGTACCGGGGCGGCACTCGAACGAGAGGTCTCGCAGCGCCGGACGCTTCCCGTCGTACCAAAACCTGACTTTGTTCCACCGGATGTGACCCTTGCAGGATGGGAGGTCTGGCACGCCACGGCGGTCCACCACTGTCGGCGCCACCTTGAACAGCTCAAGCAGCCGCTCGCCAGAGATCATGGCCTGCTGCACCGTCTTGTAAAACGTGCCGAAGAAATTGAGCGGGCCCTGCAGCTGCCCCAGGATGACCAGAAGCTTCGAGAAGTCGCCGATCCTCCGGTTGCCGAGAGCGACATCGTACGCCCCCACCACCAGCAGCAGCAGCATACCGCCCATGAAGACCAGATTCTGGCAAATGTTCATATTGTTGGCGCCCCAGGTGACGCTGGCTTCGGCTGCTTGGAAGTTGTTGATGGTCTCGCGATAGCGCTTGAACTCAAAGTCTTCGGCGTTGAAGTACTTGACCGTCTCGTAGCTGACGATGGAATCGTTCTTGACCGCCTCCTCCTCCCTGTTCGCGTTGACCATGTCCCTGCGTTGATCCGCGCGGGTTGCGGCCATGCGGATGGTGAGGAACAGGTACGTGAAGGTCATGATGGAGACGCACACGGCGTACACGCTGTTGAAGGCGCAGGCAAGATAGATGATCGCGATGATGGGGTCCACCAGCATCGGGAACACTTGGAATGTCACTTGCTCCAGGAACCCGTTGATCGAGGCGCCCTTGTTGAGCGCCGACAGGACCTCGCCGGTCCTCTTGGACAAGTGAAAGTCGAGCGACAGGGAGTGTACGTGCTCAAACGCCGCTGAAGACAGCGCGCGGAAGCAGTACTGCGAGACGGGGATCCAGAGGATAGCGCGGACGGAACCCAGTAGCCCCGAGGGCCCCTGCAGTATCTTGAACATGATCAGCAGGCCGAGGTGGCCCCACGGCATGGCATGCCCAGCCCCGGAGCCGTTCCTCGACGCCGCGGTGTCGAGCTCGTTTACCAGGACGCCCGTCTGGACAGGGACCATGATGGTCACGTAGCGCTGGAGGACGGCGATGATGAAACAGATCACCACGACCGTCTGTAGCCTGAGCGAGTCGCGCGGCCACAGGTACGGGAAGAATAGCGAATACCCCCGCAGGTACTCCCACCACGTCTTGTGCGGCAGCTTGTTTGGCCGGTAGAAGGCGGCGTCGGCATCGCGACGACTGCTGTCACCGATGCCATTGGCAGGAGACTGGTCAGAGCCGGCCGACCCGTTCCGGTTCCTTCTCATATCGCGGCCGCCGGTAGCGGGGTTGACGTATCCGTTGAAAGCCGCGCGTCGCCGACCGAGAAGCGGCGAGGTTTCATCCGACATATCGCTGTCGTGGCGGCCCTGTCCATGACCTTGTCCCTCCATCTCGCCAATGCCATCCAGGCCAACGTCATGTGCCTTCTTCTCTCCAGTCCAGAAAGTGTGGCGGCTGGCGAGACCAAAATACAAGACGATGGCGCCCAGGATGACGACGAGGCGGAGGGAGCCGATGGCAAGATCAACAACATCATATCCTCCCGGTGTGCAAGGTTCGTCGGCCGCGGCGCAGGAAGATTGCAGGATCCGGGCGAGGAGCGAGCCGAGGACGGTGCTCTCGGTGACCAGGCTTGCGCACCAGACCAAGAAATGGACAGCATTGGGGCTGTCGCTCCAGTCGAAGAGCGTGAGCAGCAGGTAGGCGTAGAACGAGCCACAGCCAACGATGTATACCTAGACAGAACGGGCAAGCCGGCGGCGGCGAGTAAGAAACGATGTCGACTAGGGTTGAGCGAGACTGAGTTGTGGCCTCCCTGGAGAGAGGGAGAAACAAGAGGTAGATGTGCACACATCTTGCACACCTGCACCCCCAAACCCTCACCCCTCAGGTGGTGACTTGACTGATCGTGAAGACCAATGCACGGAGAGGGGTAGGGAGGGTGTGGGCAGGGTGCAGGATGGAATGCAGGGGAGATGGGGAGTGAAAAGGAAAGGGCTGGTGGCGGGTGAATTTCAACGTACAAAGGCTTCTTCACGACACCACCACGGGCGGTTTTCTGATTCGTCCGGAGCCAGGGCAAAGGACCGGGCCTGGTCGGGATCGTAAGCTACCTGGAGGGCGAGATTGGTGGCGTTCCCAACGAAGGTGAGCACGATGATAGCGGTTGCAAGCTGGAACACGCGCCTGGAGCCTCGGCCAAAGGGCGCGGCCCCAGTGACCTCGATTACAACCGCATTGGGCCGCGTCTTGGTTACCGGCAGCGGCCGGCCACCCGGTCCCCTGGCGGCGGGCACTATCACGTCCTCGTCCTTCCTGCTGGCCAAGACGCCATGGAGAGCAATGGCCAGCATGAAGCAGAAAAGCAGGATAGAAGGGGAGAGGATCTGGGCCCACGAAAGGACAGCCTCGGCCGACGAGGGAGTCCCGGATCTGGGACTCGAGAGACCCCCCATGGCGAGCGCTGGGCGTGCGGGCAAGGAGGGTACGAGGAAGAAGTGAGCGAGCGGATCCAGCAAGCCGCGAGCCTGGCCCGAGAGAGGGGCGCGGTTTGGGTTACATACATGGCAAGAGTGGCAAGCACGAGGAAAGAGGGAAGAGAGAGAGAGAGAGGGGGGGAGAGAGAGGGAGAGGGAGAAAGAGCGTGGGCGAGGGGAGGGAAGGGGGAGGAGATGCAGGCTCTTGATCAGCTGCTCGAGATCATCTCTCCCCAACTCTCTCGTTCTCTAGGCGTGGCGATTTTTGCGGAGTTCCTGCGCAACGCGAAGGCGGCGTGCGAGGTGAGAGCGGCCCGGGGGCGGTCTCGGCTGGAGTCCAAGAGGGTCCAGTGAAGAGAGGCCCACAGTATTTGGAGCAGCCGGGCGCGGGTATTGCGCGGCACGGCAGTCGTAGGACCTGTAGACGGAGGTGTGTAACTGCAGACGGGCGTGCGGTAGAGGCTGGAGAGGGACCTGGGTAAGGTAGGCAGGTAGGTAGGAGGCTGGCACGTTGGCGTGTTGGCTGACCGGGCTAACCTGCGGCGCTGCCTGCGCACAACCGAAGATAGTCCCGAATCAGCAGCAGAGCGGACAGGTCAGGCGGACTGGGGCAGTGGCGGCCAACAAGGCAGAGGCAAGGTGAGGCCAGGACTGGATGAGGTGAGAGCGTGGAAGAGAGTGTGGGGAGTGGAGAGGGCGTCTTCGGTGTACGGAGTCGTGGAGGAAGATGGGTTGACGAGCAGCAGCACAGCGCAGCACAGCACGGCACAGGACGGGTTTGAGTCGAGGCAAGGTAGCCCGGATATCGATCGAGCAGTGTGACGGCGGGTACTTTGTCCAGTCCAGAGCGACCGGATGGGGTGACAGGCCAGGGCCAAAGCCAGCGAGCAGGGAAGGGAAAGACAGGGGCCGCCGACTGAGGGGAGACGAGAAAAGTAATAATAATAGTAATAGTCGACAGAAAAAAGGAAAAAGAAAAAAGAGGCAGAAAACAAAAGCGCCACTAGACAAGGCAGGCGAGGCAAGACAGAAAAGCACACACAAGTACCCGGCGGTCGTAACGCTGCGACTAACAAACTAACAGACTGGCACCACCATCGAGGCACGATCGCGGGCGAGGCGCGCTCACACCCCCCAGTCAGCGGCGGCAGACTTGGCGCGGAGCCGGGTGTGGACTCTGCGGCTGGCGACGCAGCGTCGATACGGGAAACAAGAAGAAAAAGAAAAAAAAAAAAAAAAGAATAAGAGGCCTGGGTCTAGGCTTTTCGGAGCGTGCACAGGCGGGATGCAAGCTGGGGTGGATTGACTTCACAGTAGCAGGATGCAGTCGTAGCGGTGGTGGGGTTTGGCCAGGTGACGAGCTTAGTATCTGTACCTGACACCTGCTAGTGGAGCCGGCGCATGGCTGGGCAGGTACCTGGACAGCAAGGCGGGGAGCCGTGGTAAACCCGCGTACTCGCGGGCGGGCGGTGTGGGCGGCCCAGTTGGTGCGCCAGACAAAGTGGCGAACCCAACCCTGGCACCACGTCCGAGTCAAGCGTCGCCCAACACGCCCCCCAGGCAGGTGGGGGAAGCGACGACCGAAAAGCCACCGTCCAGACTGCCGGCTGGCTGCCGCCCGAAGGTGGTAAGCCGTCTGCCCAAGCAGGTACAGTAACTGTACATACATGGATGTATGGAGATGGCAGACATCCAGGCCCGTGGCGATGCAGTGCACATTGTACCCACTGCCGCCCGCCAACCCGCTTGGTGTAGTCGCCGTCTGTGGAACGGGAGGCCAGCGACCAAAAAGGCCGACGCCACCGCTGGATGCGTTGCGTGTTTAGAGGCGTCCATGCGTACTGTATCTCCCACACCACCTCCACGGGAGGCTTTCCATCTCTCGTCTCTATTACCTACAATAGGTGTAGGTACCTACCTTACCTGCCTAGGTATGCGTCTCCCTCGGCACCCGGTCCCGGCTGGGCCAAACGAGGGTCTGCCAGGTTCGGGAGCGGCAAGTGTTCCAGCTTACTAGTGTGCCAGCACCGGCGTGGTGGTGGTGGTGCATGCCGCCACTGGCGTTGGGTGTCCTCCCACATGGGAGTCCTCTAGGTAAGGTCTAAGGTCTACCATAAATTTCTCCGTCATCTATGATCGTATGCCGCATTTACGCTCGTATATCCATGGGCTCCCGCGCCCTCCCGCATCCATGGATGAAAAACGATAATAGAAAGCGACACGGCAGGGACAACACGTGGCGCATGATAAATGGCGAGCGCGATATGGTACCCGGCGAGCCGCCTGCGTACCGGATACCTGATGGGCGGTATATACGACACTAAGTATATACATACTTCTCATGTCTGTATAGACGTCTCTCCGCCTACGGTGATAGATATCAGCCCGAACCTGGCCTGGCCCAGAAAAGGTGGGCACTTGCCTTGCTTGTTATCTCGTCGCCCCTTCCAGTCCACCACGTATGCAAAGTGCTTTTGCTCTCGGGCACGTACGGGCAACGGCATTCGCTCTCGGGCGGGTTGGGTTGTGTTCAGGCATGCCGAGGGCCGCCATCCCTGAAGGGCATGACTCCCATGGAAGGGTATACTCACCCCCTTCTCAGTTGTGCGTGGCCGACGGTTGGCTGTTTTCTGCCCCAGATCCCGAGAAAGACGGACTAGTTGGGCCGACTGTCATGTTGACGTATTGTTCGTGTGTTGACAAGCGACACACACACCTAATGGGCGGCCCAAGGCGAGGCGACGAACGGATGCGAGGAGAATGATATATCTTGCATGTCCAAGCGCGAGCAAGCCAACCAATTACGCTCCAGGTCTCCGGGTGTGATGGCAGAAGCCCCATACCGGTGTGAGGAGTATGCACATGAAGAGGAGTGTATGGGTGTATGGGAAGCAAGGGAACTGGGGAGATGCATGCGCGCAGTGCCTCCCTGCAAACGGAACCCGTCCTTTTTTGCGTCCTTCCTTATTCGTGACAGACTGGGTGCCGTGCGCTGCCATCCGAAGACGAGACGGTATGCCTGAGATGCGGTGAAGTTTTTTTTTTCTCTTTTTTTTTTTTTTTTTTCCTCCCTCTCTCCTCCCTGTCCTCCTTTCTGTGGGAGACACAGCAGGCGGAATGAGCGGCGGGAAAAGGTGGAGATGTCTGTCGACCAGCCGCTCGAATAGATGGGTCAGCCAAACGGCTCGACATCCGCCCTCACCGCCTTGACCGGCGACTGTGCGAAAACACTTGCTAGCCTCCGGGATCATGGAGGTTAAAAGTCTTGCAGGCCACTACCGTATTGGGTCTGGATCAGTCGCCTTCTTCTTTATTTTTATTATTGCCAATTTTTTTTAAACCTTTTTTTATTTTTTATTTTTTATTTTCTATTTTGGATTTTCAGTTTTCTTTCTTTCTTCCATTTTCGTCTTTCTGTCGGGAATCACGGAACCAGAGAAAATGGCGGAAGGTGCTGGCACGCATATGCGCTGGGCACCTATGCTTACATACCGACTTACGCCAGTTGCTTTTTGCTGTGACGATAAGGTCGCGTTCCCGGTATTATCCCACCATACTCGGCTTTTTATGACTGGGTGCGAGGTCCGAACTTCCGGCCTCGGCGGTATCTAGGTGTGATAGGCGCCGTGCGAGCCTAGCTACAGGATGGCTTCCCGACGGTTCCTTACCAACCCTTGACTAATTCGGGAGTCGGCGTCGAGAGATAGACAGACGGACACTACGGGCGGCTGGCCAAGGAGGGTCACGACGAGCCCGATAGCCAATCGCAAGTACAATGCGGCGTGTCTCCAAGACGGAAGAGGGGAGGCGCATCACCGCCCGACACAACACGAAAGGCTCCGGTCCAGCCTGTCGGGTTACCCTGTTTCCTCCTCATTTCTAAATGCGCGGCTTGGTGGGCTGCACAGGGGGTTCTTCTGCTTTTTTTTCCTCTCCTATTTTCCGTTTCCTTCTTTGCTATGTTGGAGGCTAGGCCTACTTGTGGGCCTAAAAAAAACGTGAAAATAAAAATATGAATGACGGACTACGTCGTTTTAACCACATCAACCCAGCTTCCACCATCATCCAACTAGCTGCTGTGGTCATCTGTTGCGACATCAAACAGCCATTTAAAAAGACTGGCGCTTCGGGACACCTGATTCGAACGAACGGACCTAAATTATTTAACATAGGCTCAACCTTCCTTGTCATTATAGAAGACATAGTGCGCTTTTGGTGAAATAGGCGAGTGACCGGGAATGCTCGTAGGTCTATGTGACCGGACAGAAACAATGAGGACACAATGGCATGGTTTGGTAGGGTGGTCGGGCTTAAGGAGAACACATCCTACAATGAGATCCCTCACCCGTTTGGTTGGTGGTAATCATCGCGGTGTGTTCGGGCCCTCCCTCTTGGTGGAAGGTGTTGGAAGCTTCTCTGAACACCTTTCGCCACAGCGTGGCTGCGAGGTCTCAATTGTATACATCAGCCTGCTCCGCTCCGTGGCGTAAAACAGCCCTGAGCAAGCACCAGGTGGGACCCACTTCGCTGCTTGCCGCCTGAAATCGTCATCCAGTGGCCGCCTAGCTGCCCCGTGCTTTGAAACCCGGCCAGCCTGCGCACGTCTGCCACTCTCAGGTCCAGCCTTCCGCGGGACATGGGATTCATCAAAACCTCCAGCTGCCTCAAACCTACCTCACCAAAAACTCAACCCACAAAACCACCACGACCGTAGACGAGATCCCATCTCCGACGTTGCCGACCAGGAGATATTCAAGCCCAGTACGTGCCCGCCATCCAGTCTCCCTTAGCTTCTTGTCTCCGACGAGCTCCCCACCTCACGACAACCGCTCCAGTGTGCTCCCACGTCTGCTTTCTCTAGGCTAACCCCCCACCAACTCCTCACTACCAGCAAATTGCTTCTTCCCAGGAGCAGCCCGCCGTCAAGATGCCTGCCGACGCGCCCCAGGACCCGCACAAGAAGAAGGTCAACCTGATGTGCGTTTCGACCCCGCCCTCAGAAGGTGTCGGCGAACGGCAAGCTAACCCATGGTTCACAGGGACCCTTCGGGTGCGGAGCAAAAAGATGTATGTCCTTACCCGGCTCGGCCGTCTGCCTTGCTGCCAGAATTCCCTGCTGGTGGTGCTGGGAATGGTTGAGATGATAAAAAAACACACCTCGCGGCTGCTGACGCCCCTCTGTTCCAGGAATCCGACACTGCCACGGCGATTCTGAAGAAGAAGAAGAAGCCCAACCAGCTCATGTAGGAAAACCTTGGTCCGCCGAGGCGCCGTTCGCTGTGCGCGACTATCGAGCAGCTCCATACTGACGCTGCCCCTCACTCAGGGTTGCCGATGCGACAAATGATGACAACTCCATCATTGCCCTCTCCAACAACACCATGGAGGCTCTCCAGCTCTTCCGCGGAGATACCGTCCTCGTCCGAGGCAAGAAGAGAAAGGACACGGTTCTGATCGTTCTGGCCGACGACGAGCTCGACGACGGGAGCGCTCGTCTGAACCGAGTCGTCCGCCACAACCTCCGGGTGAAGCACGGCGATGTCGTCACCATCCACCCTTGCCCCGATATCAAATATGTCAGTAAACTACCCTACCTACTGCCCTTGCACCAAATCCTCAAGCTTGTCTGGCACCTGGTAACTACCGCTCCTCTTCCCAATACATCGTGCTGACTGAAAACCTCCAGGCCAAACGCATTGCCGTTCTTCCCATCGCAGACACCGTCGAGGGCCTGACTGGCTCGCTGTTCGATGTCTTCCTCGCCCCGTATTTCCGGGAAGCCTACCGTCCCGTGCGCCAAGGCGACATCTTCCTCGTTCGCGGTGGCATGCGTCAGGTCGAATTCAAGGTGGTCGAGGTTGATCCTCCAGAGTACGGAATCGTCGCTCAGGACACCGTCATCCACTGCGAGGGAGAGCCCATCCAGCGCGACGAGGAGGAGAACAACCTCAACGAGGTGGGATACGACGACATTGGTGGTTGCCGGAAGCAGATGGCCCAGATCCGCGAGATGGTCGAGCTTCCCTTGCGCCACCCCCAGCTCTTCAAGTCCATCGGTATCAAGCCTCCGAGGGGTGTGCTCCTCTACGGGCCGCCCGGCACCGGAAAGACGCTCATGGCCCGGGCTGTGGCCAACGAGACGGGCGCCTTCTTCTTCCTCATCAACGGCCCCGAGATCATGTCCAAGATGGCTGGTGAATCCGAGTCGAACCTCCGTAAGGCTTTTGAGGAGGCCGAGAAGAACTCGCCGGCCATCATCTTCATTGACGAGATCGATTCTATCGCCCCCAAGCGTGAGAAGACAAACGGCGAGGTTGAGCGCCGCGTCGTTTCGCAGCTGCTGACCCTCATGGATGGCATGAAGGCCCGCTCCAACGTCGTCGTCATGGCGGCGACCAACCGGCCCAATTCGATCGATCCGGCTCTGCGCCGCTTCGGCCGCTTCGACCGTGAGGTTGATATTGGAATCCCGGACCCGACTGGCCGCCTTGAAATCCTTCAGATCCACACCAAGAACATGAAGCTCGCCGACGATGTCGATCTGGAGCAGATCGCTGCCGAGACTCACGGCTACGTTGGTTCCGACGTCGCCGCCCTCTGTTCCGAAGCCGCCATGCAGCAGATTCGCGAGAAGATGGATCTCATCGACCTGGACGAGGATACCATTGACGCCGAGGTGCTCGACTCTCTGGGCGTCACCATGGAGAACTTCAGGTTCGCCCTCGGCGTTTCCAACCCCTCGGCGCTGCGCGAGGTGGCTGTTGTCGAAGTCCCCAACGTGCGCTGGGAGGACATTGGTGGTCTGGACGAGGTCAAGCAGGAGCTGAGGGAGCAGGTCCAGTACCCTGTCGACCACCCCGAGAAGTTCCTCAAGTTCGGACTTTCGCCGTCCCGTGGTGTTCTCTTCTACGGACCCCCTGGTACTGGAAAGACCATGCTCGCAAAGGCTGTTGCCAACGAATGCGCTGCCAACTTCATTTCGGTGAAGGGCCCCGAGCTGCTGAGCATGTGGTTTGGAGAATCTGAGAGCAACATTCGCGACATCTTCGACAAGGCTCGGGCGGCCGCTCCTTGCATTGTCTTCCTCGACGAGCTTGACTCGATCGCCAAGGCCCGAGGAGGATCGGTTGGCGATGCTGGCGGCGCCTCTGACCGCGTTGTCAACCAGCTGCTCACAGGCAAGTTTACGTCTTGAAGAAACGACCGCCCGTTTCGGGGGTATTCTGGTGCCGACCCTTTGGGCAAGATGGCTAACTTGAATAACCTGGGTTTAGAGATGGATGGAATGACATCGAAAAAGAACGTTTTCGTTATCGGCGCCACCAACAGGCCCGAGCAGCTGGATCCCGCGCTGTGCCGTCCCGGTCGCCTCGACTCGCTAATCTACGTGCCTCTGCCGGATGAGCTTGGTCGCCTGAGCATTCTCAAGGCCCAACTTCGCAAGACGCCCGTGTCTGGCGACGTGGACCTTCAGTTTATTGCCTCCAAGACGCACGGCTTCTCGGGTGCTGACCTTGGCTTCATTACCCAGCGCGCCGTCAAGCTCGCCATCAAGGAGGCCATCACGGCCGACATCGCGCGGACCAAGGCTCTCGAAGCCGCGGGCGAGGATGATGCAATGGACGAGGATGCCGAGGACCCTGTCCCCGAGCTGACTAAGCGCCACTTCGAGGAGGCGATGCAGACGGCGCGCAAGTCCGTCAGTGACGTTGAGATTCGCCGCTACGAGGCGTTTGCCCAACAGATGAAGAACGCCGGCCCGGGAGCCTTCTTCAAGTTCCCTGAGGGGGAAGGTGCCAGCAACGCGGCAGCCACAGGCGGCTCCGGCGCCGAGACCTTCAACGATGGCGGAAACGACGACGGCCTCTACGACTGAATGCACAAGCGCGAGCCCCCGGGGCGTGGTCATGCTGGCCCATTTTCTTTCTTGTGGGCACTGTATTTCTAGGTCTTTCTAAAACTCAGTTGACGCAACCTGGGCAACAGCGGCCGGACGCAGGCCTGCTCCAATGGCAGACGTCTGCGTAGTCGCCTGCAACTTGACGAGCAGCCGTTTGGCTCTATCTAATCTGAAAACCTTCACGTTGAGATCGATAATTGGGCTTCTCGAGTTTATTTTGCTATTTTCTCTACTACGTCTGGCATTGGGAGTGGTTAGCAAAGCTGGTTGGAAGCCCGCCCCATCGACATCGACACATCAGCGGCTTTGTCAAGATGGGCAACCGGCAAACAATCATTTTCGCGAGGCCAACGACCATGTCTCTGTCGTTTTCAGGTGCAACAAGACGG
Source organism: Magnaporthiopsis incrustans (assembly GCA_003049425.1). Lineage (NCBI taxonomy): Eukaryota > Fungi > Ascomycota > Sordariomycetes > Magnaporthales > Magnaporthaceae > Magnaporthiopsis > Magnaporthiopsis incrustans. Next base: position 25,824 of record PYSR01000155.1, on the reverse strand, counting down.
TCTGGCAAACGCATTGCGTTGGGTGCAATAGATAGTCTAAACGGGCTGGTTCGCCTTGGCTCTTGGGCTTGCTCCTCTCTCTCGTGTGGTGCAAGGGTTCCCTTTCTCTTCCCATCTTCCCTGCCCCTTCTCTGATATAGAAGTAGAACCTTGGTTGCTTTCTTGCTTGCAGAAATAACGGCGGCCCTCCGGATATTCTCGCCCCATGCAGTTCTCTTGCATTAGAGGACGACATACATGACTTCATTCTTTGTCATCAACCAGTGGGAAGGAATTAAGAGCTAGCACCTAGTGCCCTCCTACTTCCTCCTGGCCCCTCGCTCCTTTGTATTTGACACATTTACACCGCGGTTGCTCCTGCACATTGTTACCCGGCTGAGCTAGAGATGGCGGGTCGATACCCCATTTTCGGGGCCGAGGGACGGTAGCAAGCGACGAGGAGCCTCAGCCGCAGTCTTCACCTCACTCAGGATGTCGTGGCTTAGCGCGTTCGATGTCGGATCAGGAGGCGCCGTTCTCGTCGACCTCGCAGACAGCCTCGAGGCTCTCCCTCGCGACCTTTAGGGCGTCGTCGATGACTGCCTGGGGAATGGCCAGCCCCTGCAGGCGCCCCGAGACGTCGCCGTTGGCCTTTTTGCCGTTGACGTCGGTGGGGGCGCCGTTTGTGGCCTTGCCGGACGCGTTGGCGGACAAGGAAGCGGCCTGTGTGCTTTGCCTGACATCGTCGAGGACTTGGCGAACAAGGGCAGGGAACGTGGTGATATCCCCGGACCGGAGCAGGGACAGAGCGTGCGACTGGACGGCCGTGGGCCAGTTTGCCGGGTGGGAGTGAAGGGAGTGCAGCATGGTCTCTTGGATCCTAACATTGACGGGACAGGGCGTGAGCAACATGAAGTAATGGGAGAAAGAGGGGGCCGTGCAAGAGAACTGTGTAGTACGCGTGCTTGCTTGCTTACTTGGTTACATGATCGTCTTTCAATAGCAACGTGTTGATCTGCGATCTTAGATCTGGGTCGAGTGTTGCTGGTGTGTATGTCGATGCGGCCGAGGGGACCTTGGCCGTTGGGTTTGACATGGCCAAGGCAGAGCACCTCCCGCCTGCCTACCTCGTTGGGCAGGCAGCTGGAGGAGAGGAGGTGAAAACCCGTGGTTGGGGGTATGTCGGTGCCGCTATCGGGCGAAAGACGGCCGGCGAGGGGAAAGTCGTGTGTCTGTGCTTAGGCCGTATCGGGAGGCAGAGAGGGATATTAGGGAGGTGGCTGGTTCAAAGATAGGTAGGCAGATGGCTTGTGAGGTTTGATAGATTTGGGAGGGCACCTCCTGGCAGGTGTAGGTAGGCAGGTTAGTGTTGTATCTATCAAGACTGGCCGCCCGTCGGTCCCGGTGCCTCCCCTTCATTCATTTTACCCTGTCCTGCAGGCTGGGGCCGAGGGCAGTAAGGGGAGCGGATACCTTCAAATGAGGTGGTCTCACGTCGGGAAGGGCAGGACTCGCGACAATGGAAATTACACCACGCGCTTGCAGGGCTGCTGGGCCAGCAGCCAGAGCGCGGTAGCATGGACATACAAGGCTGATTACGTAACATCAGCTCTGATGCCCAGGCGCCGTGTGGGGGTGGTGGCTGGCTGGTGGCGCATCACAAAGCAAACCACCCGAGAGCCTGCGAGCCTGTCGACCACTCCCGCCTCGCCATCCACGGGGTGGAATAACAACGAAACAATGCCGGTGAGTGTTTTGGTATCCGAGCAGGCCGCCGCTATGGCTGCGTGTTGCTGCGCGGATAAGCAGCATGGCGGCGCCTGTCTGAGCGGGGGACCCCTTGCCTAATAACCATGCGCACGCCCGCCGCGTCCTTCTGGCCCAAAGCTCGTCATGGTCACTGGCTATCCAACCTCGGGGAAGTCGACGCGGGCAAGGCAGCTGCACGCCGACTTCTCGGAGCGGATCCAGACGCCGGCCGGCTCCAAGTACCGCGTCCATATGATCTCGGACCAGACGCTATCGATCTCGCGCGCCGTCTATGACCTGTCGCCCGACAAGCTCCCGGCACACACCCGCTCGGCCAACGCCTCGGAGAAGGACGCCAGAGCCGCCATCTCGGCCGCCGTGAGGCGGGCGCTGTCGCCCCGGGACATTGTGATCCTGGACGGTCTCAACTACATCAAGGGGTGGCGTTACCAGCTCTATTGCGAGGCCAAAAACCTGAGCACGCCCAGCGCCGTGCTGCAGATCGGGTGCAGCGTCGACGTCGCCAGGGGCGTCAACCAGGCGCGGCTGCGGTCCCGCGACGAGGGCCAGGACGCCGCCGCTGCCGCCGATGACGAGCAGGAGGGCCCCTACGAGCCGGCCAATTGGGAGAACCTGGTGTACCGCTACGAGGAGCCCAACGCCATGAGCCGCTGGGACAGCCCCCTCTTCGCCCTGGTCTGGGAGGACGACGACGCGCGCGCCAAGGAGGTGTTCGGCCAGCTGTGGGACAGCATAGCCGGGGAGGGGCGGAAGCAGGTGGTGCCCAACAACGTGGCCATCCAGAGGGGCACCACCGCCGGCGGTGACCATCTCTACCAGCTGGATCGCGAAACGCAGGACATCGTCAAGAGGATATTGGAGCTGCAGCCGGAACAGGGCGGCGGGACCCTCAGGTTTCCGCGCGCTGCAGCCGGCGCCGGCAGCAGTGGGGCCGAGGATGATCTCGTGCTCGAGCTTCCTGCCGCCAAAGTCGTGCTGCCGCAGCTCCAGAGGCTGCGACGAGCATTCCTAGCCCTGAACAGGGGCGGCATCGGTCTTGAGGGCGCTGGCAACATGACGGTTGCCAGAATACGGGAGAGCTTTGTGAGATACCTGGGCGACTCATTTCGGGACGAGGAATAAATAGTTTATGAATCACAAGGAATCGTACATGCTTGTTCCGTAGCTTTCTCCTGCGGCTTTGAGAGCCATGTTCCGTTATGCAAAGGTACACATATGCTATGCCACCCATGGGTGTCGAGACCTACCAAGTCTCATCTAGGTATCTCGCCGAGCGCATATTCGTAGTTGGTGGACGATAGTTGGCGAACAAAAAAGTGGGCGAAACCTAGGCTTGGAGAAGAAGAACATCTACGAGTTGTTCTTTCTAGCGGTCTCGGCATGCCTAGACAGATCCTAGCCACCCACAACCCTTACAACCGAAGTTTAGGAAACGCAAAAACAAGCAGGATTAGGAACACCATCAGACCATAAACCATCCCGTACAGCTTAAGACGGCCAATGTAGCCCTCGCCCTCGGCCATCCGGGTCAAGAAACCCATCTGGCGCGACGCGGCCTCGAGGCCCTGCTCGTTCCTGTTCAGCCCTTCTCCGGCGCGCCCGAGCACGTGCTTGTCCTCCTCGAGAGAAGCCGCGAACGCCTGGGAAGACTCCTTGAGCGAAGACGCCATCCGGAGGATGGATTCGGACAAGAGCTCCTGCTCGGCCCGCTGCTGGTCGAGGACGGCCTCGGTGGTGGCCAGCTGGCTGGTCGAGGGCGCGCCGCGAGCGTCGACGCTGTCGCCAAACAGGCTGCGGCCCGTGGCGGCGACGGCCGTGTTGCTGCTGCTGCCCGGTGCCGCGTTTGGCGCGCGTGACCGCAGCGTTTGGGAAGATGCGGTTCCGGCCGCTGCGGATGCGGAGTCCTGGGGGCCAGGGCCGGTTTGCACCGTCCCGCGTGCCTCCCGCCCTGTGTTGTTGTTGCTGGGGATGCGGATGTCGTCGGGCCCCGGCCCCGGCTCCGGATCTTGTCCAGGTGCCGTCATGCCCGCATGTTTTGCAGCGTGCGGCGATGGGGTCTCTGGGGACGGCCGGTCGACGGCCTGGCTTGCCGCGCTGGTAATACCGCGGGCAGCTTCACCGAGAATGTCCTCGTCGCCCTCGTCGCCCTCGTCGTCCTCGTCGTCGCCGCGGTCGCCGCGCCTGACGTCCTGGGCTTCGGCCATCTCGTCCAGGTCCCGGATCCTTTCGGCCAGCTCGTCTATGAGCTCGCGGTTCCGGCTCAGGCTCGCCTGGAGCGCCTGACGCCTGGCATGGACCTTGACCGACAGGGCCTCTTGCTCCAGGCTGGTCAGCAGCGTCCGGGCATGCTTTATGCTCTGTGTTGTGACACAGTGTTAGTGCGCGAAGTTGGCATGTCGGAAGTGACAAGCAGTCGCGGCCTTACGGTATCGACCTTGCGCCTCTCGAACTCGCTCGCCGCCAGCCTCTGCTGCCGCTCGGCGTCGGCGCGCAGGGTGGACTGCTGCAGCCGGCTGAGTAGCCGGTTCAGTTCGGCGAGCGGGTCGGCGGGCCTCGCTGCTGTTAACGTCGCCGTGGTCGTCATGGTAAAAAGAATAGCGAATCTGCAAGGCGTGATCTGTTGCGGCTTCCAGTCTGCCCGGGTTGTGCACACAGCGACGGCTTGTTTCACGTGCCTGACTTGGTGATGTGTCCAAGTGCATCGTTGGGCAAGGCTGACGGAGCCCGATCACATATAGTAATTGGGGTCTGGGTTCTGGGTTTTAGTCGTTTGACCCCTGAGGCCCCGCCCGTATTGAGTACTCCTAGGGGACATGTGGCCCTGTGGTGCCCGTCTGATAGGGTCTCCACACGCCTGATGGCCGCTATGTGCGGCCGGAAAAATCGGGCCATCTTGACTTGTCCAACGCCAAACAGGAAGTCGACGAAGGAAAAAGCCACCGAACCAAAATAAAATCAACGCCATGCCAACGCGATCAAGACCTGAGAATCAATCCAGTTGTGCCGACACTTCCTGCTCCATCCTCTCACTACTCTCGCTGGCGTCAGTGTCGCCCATAGAAGATGCACAGATGGGAGCAGTGCAGCCGGCGTCTCCGACATCTGCGGGTTGGTTGCACACACTGGCGGGCGGTGATCTGGCCTGAAAGAGCGGCAACAGTTAGTCGGTCAGATATTCAGATGCGGACGCAATGGCTGGCTGTGAACAAACCGGAGGGATATATCTGAAGCAGCCTTCTTCGGCACATGTCGGAGATGCCCGATCCTCCCAGCGCACGCCGGTCTTGTTCAGGAAGAAGCTCTTGAAGTGGGCGAGCTCGTGCTGGTATGTCTGGCACGAGCCGCTGGGCCTGTAGTAGCTTGTCTGCGAGCTCCCCTTCTTCTTGTAGTGCTTGGCCGCGAACCAGTACAGATGAGGCTTCGCCCTGGACTCGAAGAGCTACGTTGGGCGACCAAAGCGTCAGTTACAATTCCTGCGACCCTTCCTATCTGGGCGGTACCACCTCCCACTTAGAGGCCATACCGTGAGATCGAACCGCTCCCCCAGTATCCCGTGCGCCTCGTCGTCGCGTGATATAGACGCCTTGCATTGGAATCCGGTTTCGTCTGTGTAGACGCGGTACATGGCTAGTGTATGCCGGTCAGTCGGAGATTCTGTTGGCTGTTTGCCGACATGGACACCATGCGGCGCCATTTGGCAGATTATGGGAGCCATGGGGCATGTGTTACCCTCGTTGACAAACCTCCCGCACTCCTCGAGCTCCCTGCCCTTCTCCATCTTCTTCGTCTCTCTTGTAATGGCCTCCTCGGCGCGCATATTGTGCCGCAGCAGGTACTGTCCCTCGCGCAGAAGCTTGCCTTCCTGGCAGCAGTACCTGTGTCATTTGATATTAGCCTTGTCCCGAGACCGAAAGGGTAGGGAGGATCGTGTTCTTTTTCTTTTCTTTTTNGGGGGGTTTTTTTTTTTTTTTTTTTTTTTTTTTTTTTTTTTTTTTTTTTTTTCCATTTTGTCTAATTTTTCCCTTCAAATATTGTATCAGCAGGTATAACTCACTCGAGCCAATCCTTGTGAACGACGCGGCATCCTTTCTTGCCCTTGCCAAGCCGGAGTGCTTTTTTGACTACAGAGGCGGACCTATTAGTATATGTAGATATCTAGTAATTTTTTATGTAGGCCCTTAGGTGGGTCAGCTTTGAGGCCCGCATGTATAAGGCATATACTTCCCTCGAGAGCCTCGGCTCTTGTATTCATCCTCGGAGCATACCAGATGAGTTGTCGACTCGTCGATATCTGGGGTCATCTCGCCCCCACGGAGAGTTATCCAGGCTTTAATCTTCTCGTCGGGCCAACCAAGGTCGCCAGCAATAGCAATCTTGAGGCCCAGGAAGATCTGCTTGACCTTGGTTGTCGCTGTTCGCCGAGCCATGTCTGGATAGCCTGTCGGGATCGTAGTAGGAATGGCAAAGAACCAGCGGTAGCTAACAATGCTCTGTGTTAGAAGGAAATGTTTCTTGCTGTTAGCGCCCGAAGGGAAGGAAGGGCTGGTGAGACTACGAAGCATCAACAAGTGCTGGTAGACAGTTGGTCCTGTGAGAGACTGGGCCCATCCAAAGCCACAAAAGGCACGCTCAGATGAGAGCACTACCAGAAATACGGCCTGACGCCTCGATTCAAGTGATGATTGTGCGAATTCGACCGGCGAGCAACATAGCCGTGCTGCTGAATTCGAGCGATGACGCTGTGAGAATCCAAGGTCCACACGAGCCGCCCGAAATCGCGAGGAAAGAGAAGCCGCATTGTTAAAAATGGCAAGTTCTTGTTCAGAGGAATTTGGGCCAATATCGACCCTAGAGTCTATTTCTATCGGATCCGCTTGGCCGCCTCAACAAAGGCTCGTATCTTGGCCAAGCTCTGTACGCCGCCCTCCTCAACGCCGCTACTAACATCAACGCCGACCACGCGGCTGGCACTCTCGCCTAGGGCAGCGACAGTGTCCGCAACGGTGTCAGGGCTGAGGCCGCCGGCAAGAAGAATTTGCAAATGGCTGTCCCTTTCCAGCACGGATCTGACCGCAGATATGTTGATAGGCTCGCCCGATCCGGAGCCCGAGTCTAGCAGAGGAATCGCATGGTAGCCACGAGTGCCGATACCGGCCTCGCCGGGGCGGAACTTGCGCACGACAGGGACGGGGATGAGTCGGGCCCACTCGACAGGCTCGTTGCCATGGAGCTGGACGACGTCGAGACGGTAGCGTGCCTGCTTTTCCAGCACGTCTGCGAGCGGCTGGTTTTGGAACACTCCAACAAGCAGTGGCCTCCGTTGACTGAGGGTTGCCTTGCCAAGAGCGAAAAAGTCATGTGTCCCACTGGAAGATGGCGAGGGAGAGGATTCCCGTGCGGTGGGCGCCTCTGAGTGGAATTGATGAAGCGTGCTGGAGATGGAGAGGGCGACGTCATCCGTGACGCAGCGCTTGGCGCCCGGGACCAAGATGATGCCCACGAGGTCTGCTCCGGCCTTTGCGGCTTCAAGGGCGGCCTCGGCCGTGCGGGTGCCGCATACCTTTACGAGCAGCGGCGTGCTGCTGGGGCTGGGCGGCGGCGACGCGTTGCCGGAACACAGCTGGCGAATAAAGGAAGATGCGTCAGGGGCCCGCATGATGGATTCTCCAACGAGAACGGCGTTCACCCCATCCTTCTTGCACGCCAAGACATCATCGTGGGTGTTGATTCCGCTCAGGGCGCACAGGATGGTCTGCTGTGGCACCATGGATCGCAGGCGGCCCGTGGTGCCCAAGTCGACCTCGAAGCTTTCGAGGTTCCGGTTGTTGACACCGATTGCTTTGGCTCCCAGAGCCACGGCCAGTGTCATTTCCTCGGCGTTCTGGACCTCCACCAGTGGCTCCATCCCGAGGGAGAGCGAGTACGAGTACAGGCGCTCCAGCAACGCACCGTCCAGCATCTTGACGATGAGCAGCACCGTATCGGCGCCAGCCAACCTCGCCTCGAGAATTTGGTACTCGTCGAAGATGAACTCCTTGCGGAGAATAGCGGGTCGGCCGGGCATGTTTCCAAGAACCTGCCTCACCGCCCTCAGGTCTTCGATGCTGCCCTTGAACCAGTCGGGCTCGGTGAGCACCGAGATGACGCTTGCGCCGGCAAGGGCATACTTGTGGGCCTGAGTCGGCGCGTCAATGTCGATGGCGAAGATACCCTTAGAAGGGGAGGCACGCTTGATCTCGGCCATCAAGGCGACGTCGAAGGGTGACTGCCGGAGGCGGTCGAGAAGGGGCACCAGCGGCGGGGCGGCGTTGAGGCGGTAGGCGGCCTCCAGATCCGCCATTCTCTGGGAAGGTAGCAGCCTCTGCGCCGCCACGAGCTCCTTCCGACGGGCGTAGATCTTCTGGAGAATGTTAAGCTTCCCAGGAGCCGCGCCAGGCGCGGGAGCAGGGACAGGGACGGTGGGACCGGCAGCAGCTCCAGCCTGGAGCAGGTGGGCGTTCTCTTTCCAAGAGCCGCCTTGTAGGCGGACGAAGTTGCGGAACATGGTGCGGCCCTCAGCGGATAGGATGCTCTCGGGATGAAACTGGACGCCTTCGATGGCGTGCTCCTTGTGGCGGACACCCATGATGACGCCCCGAGAGCCGTCCGGGTTGGCTATCCAGGAGGAGACCTCGAGTTCTTGGGGAAGGCTCACATGGGTGCCGGCCAGCGAGTGATATCTGGTGACGGGCAGCCCCTGGGCCAGTCCGGTATAGACTCCCTTGGAGTCGTGGGCCAAGGGGGACGTCTTGCCATGCAGAATCTCACCGGCAAAGGTCACGTCACCCCCATATATGTCGATGATACACTGCCTGATTGGCGGATCGGGGTGGGAGGTGTCAACCAGAAGAGCACGGCGGAAAGCAACACAACTACCAGCCAATGAGGGAAGGGAAAGAACAGGGAAAGACTCACTGGCCCATACAGACGCCAAAGATTGGAATCTTGCCGGCAAAGTGCTTGATGGCATCGCGGCTAACGCCCGAGTCGGTAGCGGGGTGGCCCGGCCCAGGGCTGATGACCAGCTGGGTGGGATTCTTGGCGATCAGCTCGTCGAGCGTGATCTGGTCATTGCGGAAGACGTTGACAGTGGCTCCCTCCAGGACGAGGTACTGGTAGACGTTCCAGGTGAAGGAGTCATAGTTGTCGATGAGCACGAGGTTGGATGCCGTAGGCACAGGCGGCGCAGGCTCGGGATGGTTTGGGGAGTGATCCACGATGGTAGCCGAAGACATGGCTGGCTGCGCTTCGGGGAGGTGCGTGGCAGGGAGATCTTTCCAGCGGGCGTGACCTTTGAGCGGTGGCAGCGGGCTTCTTTTTGTGACGAGAGCAGGAGTCAAAGAAAATCACACACCGAGGAGGGGTGAGTAAGCCCCACATAAACCACAACCTATCCCTTGATTGTCGTCTCGCTGAACCTTCGAGCCCCCTGTACAAACATCGACAGTTTTGCCTTGAGTTTACAGGAGGGTCGGCAGGGGCTGGAGATGGAATGTGGTCACCAAGACACACATTTTCCAGAAGTCTTTATGTTTCTTCATTCACAACCCCACATTGTAGCCCGCAAATGGGGATAGGTGACCAGATTGAGCACCAAGCTCCTTTGGGACGAAATAGCTGCACTGCCAGCCCTCCGCTATGTCATTGCTGTTTTCCCGTCTCGGTCACACAGCTCACACGACTGTCCGTATGAACATAATTGAGCTTGCTAATGTGGAAAAAGCACTCAAACGAGCGTCATACGCCAAGGCAGCCTGGGGTATCGGTTGACCCTCCTGGAGTGGGGAGCTTGCCCGCTGTGTGGAGGCAAGCCCAATTGGACTGGACGCGTCCGTCCACCCCGGCCGACCGCAATTGTTCGAAAGCGCGTCCCAAATTTGATGGCACAGTTGGACGCCGACGCCGACGCTCGCCTCGACCAGCCACATTCTTGCCCAAGATCCCTGACCGGCTCGCTCGACGGTGCACCGTGCTCGCCCAGGCTCGCAGAACCCCAAAACACAGCTGGGAATAATAATCATCCGCGGGAAGCTACTCCACGGCCGCGCAAGTGAGCTCCTCAGCACGCCGCATATATCGGCGCCAACACATATCGACCTACCTACCTGCCCGTCAAGCTGGGCGCAAACTCGGCTCTTTCGGCTGCGCAAAGCCGCTCCAAGGCTTACATCCCCGCCTGTAGCTCATGGCTGTCGCATTGCATATCCTAGCCAGCTGATTCCTTCTCGAGGCGCCTCTCGATGCGACCAGCCCCGACTGGGCGAGCACTACACTAGCTAGCCATGGCTACTACTCCCTCGGACCGCACATACTTCCCCCCTCTCGAGGAGTGTCTAAAGGGTGAAAAGATATTGCTGTGAGCCCAAGCCCGCCTGCTCGCGTCTCCCCCATGCGCGCCCGCCCTCTCACTGACACGGTTGTGCCGAAGCTCCTGGAAGGCTGTCTCTTCTTCTCTGGCCGACCCCGGCCGCCTCTCCTCGCCCGCAGTCTCGTCCTTCCTCGCCGACCAGTTCGTGGAAGGCCTCCTCGGCGACCCCGCCAAGGTCTTCGAGTCGCCCAGCGCCCAGTCCAAGGCCGAGTTCGAGACGAAAACCGCCGCTATCAACGTCACCCCGGCTCCCAACGACACCTTCGACCTTGCCCAGATCAAAAGCGATGCTCTCTGGCTGAGCAAAAGCGTCGCCCTCAGTGAGCCCGCCGCATTGCGCGTCGTTGTCGCCGAGTTCCAAGCCCGCAGCGCCAGCCACCTGAGCGGGCCACTCTCAGCCCAAGATGTGGCAAACGTGCACGAGATTGTCGGCCAGCACGCTTCACAGGGCGCCGGCCTCCTATCGACCCTCACCGCCACGAGCCATGCCGATGCCGAAACTATCTGGACTGACTTCCAGCGCGAGGATAGCCGGCGGCAGCGCATCCTCCAGACGTACCTGTCCGAGCGCCGACATTTTACCACCGCCGCCGAGCACGCGACAACCCGCTTGCTGGAATCTCACCCTGCCGGAGAGCTGCTGCAAGCCCGGCAGCGTGAGCTCCTGCACAAGACCTGCCCCGCCTGGCTGAGCTACCTATCTGGGTGCCTGAAGCGGTCCATAGCTGGCCCCGAACCCAACCTGCAGGAGGCCCAGTACCGCACCGACGCCCTGGCCGTAGACTGGATCCGGACCTGTGTGACCGAATCGATACATGCTATCGCTATAATGCTGCAAATCCTCGCTGGCGCATCCAAAAACACGTTTGCGCCGCCGGCGCTTGTCAGCCAATGGTTTACCCTTGTCGCCGAGTATGGATTCCTCGACGGGCTCTCGCCGGCGGACGAAGGTGTGGCGGAACTTGCCGTCCCTCTCAAGTGTCTCGTGTGTGCTGTGTCGATGGCGCTGCTTGACCTTCCTAGGTCAATGTCTTTTCTGGATCAGGAGGTGGAGCTCGGGGAGGACGAGGAGGCATATATCCAGGAGGCCGACGTCCTCTCGCAGATCCACAACGCTATCCAGGGCGCGGCGGACAACGCCCTGGCCTCGCCAGCACCCGTCATCTTCCTATGGACGCTTCTTCTGCATCGCATGCACTCGGCATACCAGGAGCGGGCCGAGAGGAGGGACCTGGCGCAAAACCAGCGCGCTCAGGCCGGCTTCGAACTCGAGGGCCACCCGCAGCCTGGCTCCGGGCGGCGCAACTCGGCTGGCAGCATCATTTCGTTGGAGGCGCGCAGCTATGATCACTTCTTGGTCACGGCTTCCATGTCCCAGGACGTGCAGATTGCCGAGGGACTGGCTGTGGCTGCTACTGCTGGCGGCTTGGTCTACAATATCCTCGCAAGCTTTGCCTCATGCGCTGGCAGTGGGCCCGAGGCGGCGTTTGCGCCAGAGGTTGGTGCCAGGGCGCGCTGCGTCTTTCTGGACCTTCTCAAGTTCACCTTCCCCTTCGTGGGCTACCAGTCGGAGCCGCTGTCATGCCTGTTTGCGATCCTCTCCGAGGACGATAATGGCCCCGGCCCCGGGGCTCCCTTCCCCGCGGATGTTGTACTGCAAGACCAGTATCTGCAGGACTCGTACGTGCGCGAGGCTCTCAACCGATACCCCTACGAGTATTTACCCTTCACCACCATGTGCAAGCTCCTAGCTGCTCGTGCGGGTGACGAGGAGTCGTCAGGCATGGTGACCGAGCATCTCCTCAGAACGCCGACCCTGACTTTTGTCCTGCCCGACGGTTTTCAGGAGTACCAACTGGTTCAGGAGGAGGAGAATGCAAATGCGATCCAGATAACGGAGGACATTCCGCTTTTCGAGTCGGGGTCGTCCTTGTGGAGGCGACGATCCGACGACCACGAACCCTTCTATCTCGCCGCAGGCTCCCACGGGCGCTTCATCACGGACAGCGGCAGGCTTGTGGTGTTCGAGTTTGAGCACTCTGCCCTGGCGCTGATGGGGAAGCGGCTCGAGGTGTATCTGTCACCGCAGTCTCAGAGGTCGATTCTGCTGCCGCTCGGCGCGGAGGAGGTGGCCGAGACCGTCTCCCTGCTAACCACGCTTGTTCGCCGCGAGACGGAGACGCAAGGGCCGCAAGCCGGTCTATCAATTCTCCAAGAGGCGAGCAAGGCTGTGTCCCGGACCAAAGACGTGATCGCCATCGTGTGCGGAATCCTTGGCGGCGCCATCCAAAACGACACGGCGAGCAGCGAGGCCGTATCCTCCATCGCAGTCCTCTCCGAGTGCGTTCGCTTCGTGCACGCCGTCTTGCCCCTCTGCCCCGGCCGTGTCTGGTCGTACATGACCAGGTGCGAGCTTCTCAACACCGAGGCCCACGCCGGCAGGCTGTCCCGCATCACCGGCAACGCCGAGCTGTGCCCGGACCGCTTTCGTTTCCTAGACTCCACCATACGCCTGCTATCGGATCTGGTGGACAGCGCGATGGAGAGCTCGGTTCGCCGCAAGGTCGCCATCGCCAAACCAGGCGCTCTGCTGCACCAAGGAAGCGACAGCAGCCCCTGGGTCGGCATATCGGACAAAATCCTGGCACAGGTGGCGCTCTCTACTGCGCAGACGGCAATGGACATGTTTGAAAACTCGTCGGCCTGGAGATACACATCAGACCTCCACCAAAGCACTATTGTCGGCCAGCTTGCACAGATCCTAAATAAGCTGCTGGTGTATACGTACAGCATCGACAATTCGGACGAGCGCCTGACCGAGTGCCTTGCCCCGGCCGCGGGTTACGTTGTCGACTGCTTCCTGTCGTCGACCTCGGCCGGCCTGAAATTTCACCCTCTGCTGTCGACCCTGCTGGCAGCTCTGCAAATGCCCGAGCCATCCGGACTCTACCCACGGGCGGCTGGAATCCTGTCGTTCCGCCTTGGGGCCGTCGTGGAGCTGGCGACGTCGCTCGTCAAGGTCGCCACGTCGCTAAATAAACCAACGACGGTCCTGGAGCTGCAGCTCTTTAAGGCGAGCTCTCTCCTCGCACGACTGTGCGCCGTCAGCGAGAGCTTCCGAGCCCCCGCGCTCGGCCTCCTGGAGGTCGTCGTGACGAGCGCCGAGGGAGTGGTGGACAGCGAGCCTCCCTCGCTTCTTGGCTACCTGGGTCCCCAGATTTCGACATCATTCCTCAAGTTGCTCTCGCGGTTAGACCGCCCCTTCGACCGCCCCGGCGAGACGACGCGACTGTGGAAGCTGCTCTCAACCATCGTACGCAGCAGGCAACGCTGGCTGGCGAGCTGTCTGCTCACGGGGAGCGTCCCGCGCGACGCATTCAGTGCTGACAGCAAGACAAGTAAGACCTCGCGGGTGCGCAAGGACTCGGTTCTGGCTGCGGCCCGAGACAGGCTGCAGGATATATCATCGATGCCTAGCGAGGAGGCGCTCGCGGTGCTCGAGTTCTTCACAGCGGCGCAGAACCACTGGCCATGGACCATCTTCGCCATGCTCAAGGATAGCGCACACGTCGAGCAGCTCCGCAAGTACGTGCGCGAGCTCAAGCCGGCGTCGACCACAGCCAGGACAAGCCCTGGCGAGGCGGCGAACCAGGCCAGGATAGCGGCATACATCGCCGAAACGTTTGCGATGCAGCTGTATCACCTGCGGCAGACGGGCCAGGGGAACTCGTTTGCACAGCAGCTGTTGCAGGACCTGGACTACTTCCTGCGCGACGGCATCCAGGTGTCTGGGTACAACACGTCTCTACACGTCAACTTTGCCAAGAACTTCGCCAGCCGCTACAACAAGATCCCGCCCAGTGCCTTCAAGCGCACGCCGTTTGCGCCGCGAGAGCTGGGCAAGCAGTACTACTACGCCCTCGACCTCGCCCAGAAGATGCTCGATTTTGACGCGGGCTGGGTTGGCCCGCGAGACAGCGGTTTCAGGAGTGAGATGGAGATGGTCAACCTCAACCTGTCGCTGGTCGACGGTCAGATAGTAAGTGGACCCGCTTGGTTTCTGTCCTCTCCCATTTCTTCCCCATCTTCCTCTCCCGCTAATCAACCTTTTATTCGCTTGACTTCGACAGGCTCTTTTCCACGCTTGGGAGTTTCTTCTCCTGGAGCTCAGCGTGTGCCTTCTGCCCAAGAACATGAATATGACTGTCTTGATGACGCAGGTGGCAGGGCAGTGCCTGTCAGCGAGCCACAGCCCAAAGGGTCCGGAGCAGATTTTCGTCAGTCTCAGCAGGGCTCAAGCGAACCTGGCCCTGACGCTGGTGCAGCGGCTGGCGGACGCTTCAGAGCTTGGCAAGGAGGCGCCGCAGCTGCTTGGGACGCTGTGGACGACGCTGAGTGGAGTCGACGACCCCTTCGGGCCAAGTCAGCTCGAACACTACCGGACACTGCTGAAGACGCTCTACGTAATCCTTCGCGGCTGTCGGCGGGCGGAGGCGTCGGTGGCGGTGACGCAGAACGTGCTCGGCATCCTGGATCGGGTCGTCGGCCAGGGATTCCGCACGCTGGTGGCGCTCATCCACGAGCCCGACTCGACGGTGGCGTCGGATGACGTGGCGCTCATCACAGCCATCCTGCAGGCGTGCCTGGCCGTGCCCGGTGTGGACGAGTGCGGCACGCAGGTGCTGAACTTGATGGCGTCGCACGACGTGCTCCACGTCGCCATGTCCCTATTCTCATGGTCGGACCGGCTGGCGGACGGCGGCGACCCGGTCTACGGCGAGCTGAGCCTGCTCTTCCTGCTCGAGCTGTCGACCGTGCCGGCCGTGGCGGAGCAGCTGGCGCTGGACGGGCTGCTGGGCCACGTGACGTCGGCCAGGGTGGCCAACCTGATGAGGCGGCCCAACGTGTCGCCCTTTGCCAGCGCCGTGGGCGCGCAGCGCTGCTACAGCATATGGTCCAAGGCGGTGCTCCCGCTGATGATCAACATCCTGGGCGCGCTCGGCGCCACCATCGCGCCCGAGGTGGCGTTTGTGCTGAACTGGTTCTCGGGCCTGCTCGAGTCGAGCGTGCAGCGGTTCGAGGCGCCCGGCATCAGTCGGACGGCGAGCCGAGACGGCCCGCGCCACATCACGCTGCTCGCCGTGTCCGAGATACACTCGCTCGCGCTGCTGACGCGGGTGCTGGACGCGCTGCGGCTCGGCAACAACCGCGACATCCCCGAGGTTCCGTGGGACGCGGCGTCGCTCCTGGAGCACGTCGAGTTCTGGCTCACGCGCCCGAAGCTCCTCCGCGAGCTGCTGCTGCCGCTGGGAAACCGGGAGATCGAGTGGCGGGCCACCAAGGCCGTGGGCAGCAACGGCTCCGAGGGACGGGCCGAGAGCCGACTCGAGGAGAAGGTGGTTTCACTCTTGGACTCTGTCAAGACGATACTGAGCGAGGATGTAGAGTAAAAGTGACGACCACAAACAAAGATTTTTTTTGGTTCTGCTTTGATATGAAATGAACGATGGGTCTATCGTAAGCCCCGAGTTCTTTGGTTTTGCCGTCTCCTTGGTTTAACCCCGTCCGCGGCGGGCTGGAGTTGTGACCTGGGAAAAAGAAAAGATAGCCATCTACAGGGAGAAGGACCGACTAGCAGATGGGTGTTCGATATACCCCCAAATGCAGATAGTCCGTCATGCGTCGAAACGCCTGTTTAATATCCAGGAGCCATTCGATTTCTAGCATGGGAAGACCAAAGGGTCTTCTATGGACTCGAATTCCCGCTGGCCTTCGTAACGGATTAAATGTTGGTTCAGTTCTCTCTACCTCCTTTTTTTCCCTTCTGGTATGGAAAACCCGGTAGCAAAGACGAAAAAAAAAAGACGCGGGATAAATGCAAAACATCAACACGGGACAGTCATCACAAGGTGGAAAATGTTCGTCATCCAGAGCCTCTTCCCCACCCCCTCCTCCTCGGTCATCATGACGAAGGTTGTATTATACAGGTGGACGAGCGGCGGCGGCAGCAGCAGCAGGCGTCGCTCATTGTTGTTGGTTGGCCATCTGGGCGGCGTTGTGCTCCTGGAAGCGCTCGCTGAGGCGCTGGGCGGCGGCCATGTCCTTCTGGACGCAGCGGGCGACGCAGCCCGTCTCGCGCGACGAGAGCGACTTGGAGGTGAAGTCGTCGATGCACGACATGAAGCAGTGGTCGACAAGGTTGCTGAAGAGCTGCAATGATTGATGGGTGGGCGGTCGGTCGGTCAGCGTTCCCTGTTGGGTGGAGGTTTTTTTTTTCTTCCTTCTTTCGCAGGTTTCCGCCAAACTTACGCCAACAAACTCCTTGACCTGCCTCTTCTGCATGCGAGCCTCCAGCTCCTTGGCCTCTGCGGGAGTCAGGCTGAGCGAGCAGACAGACAGAGCGGTTAGCAGGGCGAGCCTGCCCAAGACGAGACGATGGAGTCCATGCTAGCTCACTGGTCCATCTTTGCTGGGTCGGCTTGGCGTATGCAGCGGAGGGATGAAGACTGGGCTGCTTCCTGTTGGCGTATACGATCTGCCTGGGATTTCCCGTCTTGATGCCGGAACCAAGTTTTTGAGGTAAAGTCCGGGAGGCAGCTCAAGAAAAAAAAGTCTTGGATGCGCAACCTCTGTGGTGACGTCTCACCAATCCGTGTCGTCAATAGCGCTCTATCATGGTTATCTCCACGTGATGTGCTCGAGCCGTTCCATCCCGATTTACTGCATGATGCCCTATTGGGTTTAGAGTACCCGCATGGAAGGTGCATATTCCAATCGGCGGTATTTACCGCGAGCAGCGCCACACACCGGCGCCAACCTCAGCTTCCTTGTTCGGGAATCAGCAGGGATGTGTGGTTCCGGTTGATTCCCTTCGTCAATAAACAGCACTAGCGCCTATAGCCTAGGTAATGCACCTCGCGTGATTGGTAGACACATGGAGCACGAGGAAAAAGAACGTGGGCCTCTGAGGGGTAGCGGGCATAGGATAGGACGAAAGATGCCACAGGAGTGAAAGGCAGAATCAGAGCAAGCCAGAAGCCAGAACATGGTAAGCTGCACAATCTACGAAAAAAAAAAAAAAAAAAAAAAACCAGACAGGGAGGGCCAGGCCAATATACAGTAGGCAGCAAGGCGGACAGGGAGTGGTCAGGATATGTATGCGTTGTAGATGTGTCATAGGCCAAGGACAAGGTAAATATGCAAGCAAGGTAGTCAAACGGACATCGGGCCAATGTGTGCGCCCTGAGGCATCGGCAGTGTATCACAGGGCTCACGCAAGGCCCGCTGGTTATTTCAAGCCGCCCCAGCGGCCTCGGGTAGGCGCCGACGTTCTCAGAGCCAGCCGCCTCCCAATGTTGCCAAAGCAGACACAGCTGCAGAACAGGACGCTGAGCATCCAGATGCCCGTCTCGACGGCCGCGTGGCTGCCCTGCGGCTCCGCCCACGACGCGCCCGAGCCGTCGTGCTGGGCCAGCCCCGAGCTGTACCCTGTCGGTGTCGGCATCATGTCCGGGTCGACGCCGGCGATGACGGCCGTCCCGACCACGCCTACGGCACTCGCGAGTGTGAAGCCGGACTTGGACCGGTCGATCAGGTACCAGAGGAATGGGTTCACCAGGGCCAGAGTCAGCGACACCTGCATGGTTGATGCCCACGGAAGTTTGCGCTGGATGGTTTTTTTTTAGGCGTGCGCGCGGGTTGAGCGGCGGCGGACCGGGTTAGCAAGGCGATAAACAGCACAGGATGCGACCAAAGAGAGGTAGGTAGGTAGGTACCCACAATGGCAAAGACTATCCCCGCAAACGCGCCAACCCCGCGGATCACCAGCGCCCAGTCGGTGTCGGGCCTGGAGCTGTCGGATTCGGCGCCTTCAGGCGTGGGGCCTATCTGGTCCGAGCCGAACGTCTGGTCCCAAAAGTGGTCGAACCACGGGAGGAGCGAGCCGAGCAGGACGCCGGAAAAGCCCCAAAAGGCCACGTAGCGCGAGCCGTGAGAGCCCTTCGCGGGGAAAAAGGAGCCGCGGGACCGCTGCCGGCCTTCGCGGTCGAGGCTCGACCCGTGCTCGTCCTGCAGCCTAGACACGAGCATGCCGTAGCCCACGCCAAGCACGAACAGGAGCACGGCCTTTGCGGCAAGCGACAGCAAAAGGCCCGAGCGGGATGCAGGTGCCGCTGCTGCTGCTGGGGCCTGCGGCTCGGGCGGCAGCTCCGGCGACAAGGGCAGAGCGTAGGCGGCGGCGGCGGCGGGGCCGCGGGTGTGGGATTTGGGCGGCACGCCGAGGCGCACCCGGAGCCGCTCGAGAGCCTCGTTGCGGTCGCGCTCCTCGGGGTCGTGTTCGCGCGGCGACTCGGCGCCTGTGCCCCAGGGGGTGCCGGGCTCGTCGCGGTCGTTGTACGTGGACGAGGAGCCGCCGAAGCCCCTGCCGGCGCCCGTCGTGGTCGGGCTGTAGATGCCGAACAGGGTGGACGAGGTCAGGTTTATGATGGACTGGGCGCGCGATAGCGACGCGCTGCCGGGCTCGGACGGCGCGTTGGACGGGCCGCCGCTCTGCAGGAACTGGGGACGCGCGCGAGGTGCCGAGCGCGAGCCATCTTCGGCGGGCCGCGGTGGTCCTGGTGACGGCGATGAGTCTTCGTCCGGCGGTGTCGCGCTTGTGAGGCTGAGTTTGAAGGGCCGGCGGGGGATTGGTCGGACGATCACCGGCGGGGGCGGGTCGGCTGGCATCGGTAGGAGCTGGAGAGAGTGTTAAAAATAATGATATAAAGGAGGGCACGGCTCAGTCTGGCTTGAACCCGGTTCTTCTTGTTGCTTTTTGTTTTTCTTGGTTTCTTTTTTTTTTTTTTTTTCCGGCTGCAATATCGGGAGGATTGCTCCAGGACGAACTTTGAGACGGGGGAAAAAAATAAGGGCAAGGGCAAGGGCGCTGGGGTTGCCCTCGGGGGTTGCCCTCGACTGACTTGTGAGTTGGATGTTGTATGTAGCACAAGGCCTGCTTGACCCTAGCAATGGCTCGGGAAAGACCCAGGCGAGGGTGGTAGCAGGTGGGTTCGTCGCGCCTGTCGTCCCTTTTTTTCCCCTTCCTCTTTTTAGTCCCTTCTCCCGCACTCACGCACCACAGCCAATCTCTCTCCGCTTCTCTCCCTCCCTCGTTGTAACCTCGTATGCGGATCCGAGCCTCTCGTTGTCTGCTGTCTCGTTTCAAGTGGATCTCAGCTATGAATGTCGATTTCTCGCAAGGTTGCTTGGTAACGGGAGGAGATCAAAGACGGGCCAGCGACTGCCGGGGCCCGCTAGTTCTAGGGCAGGGGGAGACTCGGCACTGACCCACCCCCGGCGGCTGTTTGGCGTCGCTGTCTTTTAAGCGCTGAAGTGTTTCCGCTGTGGCTGAATGTATGTTTTTCTTTCATTTGTCTGATTAACCTTTTTCTTCCCTTTTTCCCGCTTGCTCGAGTCTCTGTGTCACCGAGGTTTGGACGGGTGTTTAAAGAGGACATGAAAAGTTAGCTCCACCCAGGAGAGGAAACCCAAATGAGGAACCGGGCAGCAATAAAAAAATAAATATATGAATAAGGAAAATAAAAGTGTCGGAGGGGCACGGGCGCACGTCAATGGATGGGATGTTGTGCGGGGTGCAGTCGCTAGCTGCATGGATGGGCTGGTCTCGCTCTTCTCGTACCCTGCGGGACCTATCGGTTCGGACATGCAGATGCGAGACCGGGGCACTCGAGGTGCAGCAACCTGGTGCGGCTCAATTTTCACATGCTTTGCTTGGCAGCGGGAAAATAGGCAAAGTCAGCAATAGAAGGGGAAGAAAAAAAAAGCAAGTGTCAAGCCGGTTTGCTCGCTGCCACCTGCTAACATACTAGTAAGCGCCCTGGCGCAGTCTAACGCGGGCGAATGAGTCGCCGGCCATGAAGCGATCCACCCTCCCTCCGGCAGGCAAGAGCCTCGACAGTGCGTGGAAGCCTCAGTGTCATCAACAAGAAACGAGCGTAGCCCTCATGTCAGGCCACAAAACCTTTGGCCACTGAGAAGCATGACGCAACGTAGGCAGTCTAGATCCTAAGTAGAACCGAGCATCTTCCATAAACATGATGCTGAGATACATTACTTTTTCCACCCCCCTAGCTCTCCAGAGATATCACCTCACTTTATCTTAGCGTCTTCATTGAACATCTCCCACCACTCCGTCTATTCGTCCTTGTCATCGTTGTCCTCGTCTTCGTCTGTCGCGTTCTCTTCCTCTTCTTCGCTGCCCTCATCATCCGCTCCCTCCGGCCTGGGTATCATCTCGAATGCCGTGACGCATGTGATGCGGTTCTGCGTCTCATAGCTCCCCAACAGCTCTCCCACCTGTTTTCCGCCTCCGGCTGCGTGAGCCGTGGACAGCTCTTCTCCTGTTAACCTCCATATCCCTAGCTTGCCATCGCTGCTGCCCGAGACAACAATGCAGTGCTTGGCCTTCGCTCCGGCAGCTGCAGCCCCCGACAGGACCACAAAGTCCTTGATCCTGCTGGTCATGCCGCGCTCGCGTCCCCCAAGCTCCCCAACCAACACGGCGGTCGCTACCCGCTCGTCCTTCTTCCCGGCACCCTCTCCGGCTTTAGGCTGTTGTAAATCCTCGCCTCTGGTGGAATATAGGCAGATGCGGCCATCCTCAGTCGAGACGGCCAGGTAGCTTGCGTCGTCCCCGCCCACCTGCACATAACGCACCCGGTGCACCTTGTTCCTAGTGCTGCCGACAACCCTGCACCGGGGCGTACCGCTCATGCCGTAGACCAAGACCTCTCGGTCGAATGCCACGGCAAATTCGTCGTCGCCATCGACCGATCCCCAGACCACGCTCCTTCCCTCGCCCATTGAGAGCTTGCCCTCGCCCATCTGATGTAGCAGGTCCTTGTCGAAGTTGAGCACACCCGCCTTCTTGCCGGTAACCAGGTTCCATAGACGCATGCACCGCTCGCCCTTGCTGACGCTGATCATCAGCTTCATGCTGGGGTGGACGGCGAAGTCGTTAACGCCCGAAGGCACCCCGCCTAGAGGCGCTGTGTCGCCGCTAGGTCGCCCCCATGCCTTTGGGATCGGCGCTTTTATCGCCGAGAGGAGGGACCAGTCTCGCGTCCTGGTGACGGCAATGGTTGAGTCTTCGGACGCGGACATGAGTTTGGAACGGGTCGGGAAGCATAGTTTCGTGACGGTGGACGAGTGATGCAGCAGAGTGCCCAGCTCCCGGTTCTTTGAGTTCTCCAGCACCGGCCTCGGCGCGAGCGACGAGATGAGCTGCTGCTGGGCATCGCGCCGCGGGGGGTGCGCAGATATGGTATAGACATTGATCCGCTCGTCCGTCCCGCCCGTCGCCAGCATCACGCTCTGACTCTGCCCGGGCGCCGGCGCTGACGGAGGCGAGACAGCTAGGCACTTTATAGCCGAGGTGTGCGCATCGAATAGAAAAGTATCTGCGAACTCGACCGAAGGCGTGCCGTCTGTGTTTGATATGCTGGCCGTAAGCCCGTGGAGCACTCGGTCGTAGGAGCCGGCAACAATCTGAACCACCACCCGAGCCGGAGCGGAGGCTGGAGATGGAGAAGGAACCACAGCTGGAGGTTTGGCACGTTTCCTCGCCTGCCGCGGAGGCTCGTCGTTTCTCGGGGGCGCCGCATCTCGCTTTCGCTTGGCCATCGTGATTGCTGAATGCGTCTCGCAGCCGATACGATTATGGCTTCACCTGGCTGGACGTGGCTGGATGGAGACTGTTAATACCAAAGAATTTAGGAAATATGGGCGTATCGGCAAGGAACACGGGATCATGGGCGGCCAAGCTGCGACATAAATGGGCAGACAACGACTTACCTGAAGCTCCCGTGAGCCCGGTCAGAAAAAAAAAATCCAAAAGAATCGGAGCTCTAATCGATATCGATAGCGAGTGGGGCATAGGTGATATCTCTGCCTCTGTGGGTAAGGTGGCGGTCCTGTGGCTATGACACCCATTACCCCAGTTTCATTTTCTACGATTTCCCGCCATATCCTACCTCAATATTCTCCCCCGAAAACCTTTCGCCCCAAATCTGGATTAAGTGCCAGCCCTGAGCAGCCGCGGATGCAACCTAAGAACCATTTTGATTTTTGTTATCGACAAATGTCCCGCTTAAATATTGTCTCTTGCTGCGTTGGATGTATTGTGTCTGTCTGCTCGAAGGATCCCCGCAATCCAGTCTCGTGGTTTTTTTTTTTCTTCGGATCTGGATTCCAGTTCCTTGCAAAGATAACTTTGCAGCCTTGTCCAACGCAGCAGACCAGGGCTCGGTCCTCGAGGTCCTCAGGAAAGTTCTCATCGGGCTGGGCAGAAGGCCGTTGCATCCAAGACGCTATTTTCATCGCTCTTTTGAGGGTTCCCCGCACCGGCGCGAGAACGCAGGCGAAAAAAAAAAAAAAAAAAAAGAAAAGAAAAGAAAAAAAAAATCCCGGATAGGGGTCTGCGGGCCTTTCTACAGTTTTAAACTCGGGCTTGTCGTTTGCCTGAAGCCATTACTGCGCAGGAACATGTTGGACAGACAAATACCGTGGTCCGCTGAGAGGCTCGGCCGTGAGAGGGCCTGGATCCGGCGCCCTCAGCGAGGCTATTGACAACCATTAACAATTACTACAGCTGCCCGGGCCACTCAACGCGCAGACCGTGATGCCCTAGACTGAGGTCGAGTTCCTCGGGGCCGAAGTTGTTCCAAAGTCAAGACCAGGCGGTCTACAACAACGTGGTCGATCAGGAAGCCGCAATGATACCGGAAGGCTGTGCTTACGCCCCAACAACGCGCTGCATGGCGGCGTACGTAACATGTCCCCCCGCCAGGCGAAATGTTTCGTCCGAAAGAATCCGTTACCCAAACCTGAGGTCGCCGACCACGCTGAGTCGGAGCTCCGCTACCAGCCTTGGGCTTTTAAGGATGAGAACATATCCGAGATCCTTGCCTCGTACTCGGCTGGATAGGGCGACGCATCTAATACTCCACCCGCCCATCCGGGCCGACTATGCCCTTTCCGGACTCAAGGACCCGGAGTCCGACTCCAAAATGACATGGCAGGACGCGGCGTTCGTACCACGCGCTCGACCTGCTGCTGTTTGAGATCGGGCCCTGGGCGCGCCTAGGTGGCATCTATGATCGCCACAAGGAGCTGTCGCCGAGGTACATGCTTGGCAAACATTCTGAGTCCTGCTACGGGCACCTGCAGAAGGCGATGCAGAGGAGGTATTGCACTATCGTCGGGCATGCCCGCAGTTAGGTGACATGGAGGATGGAGTCTCGGCCAACAGGACTTTCCAGTGAAGATCTTGGCGCCGTTGGGGGAGATGGCGAGTGGGTAGTTGGCTAACTTCGGCTTGGCGCATTTTCATGGTATATGGAGTCTTCCTATTTTAGGAATCCCGCGGGTAGTACCATGTTAGTGGCATAGCCCCCTAGTCGGCCTGGGACCACACCTCCAGTCTTTCCACCTTCAACTCGACATCCCAGCTGCCCCTCCAGGACGACGGGCGGAACACGGCCGAACTGTCCAGCTCCTCGTTGGCGGCAGGGGCCTTATGTGTAAAGGTCGCCCGCCCAGTCGAAAGATCAATTTGCAGCGACGCTCCAGCATTGAGGTCGCCGAATCGAAGAACGCGGTTACCTTTCCCTTCCCAAAGCCCCCAAGCCGGCCTGCCTAAGATACCCGGGAATGCGTCCTGCACCGGTGCCAGCTCGAAAATTGTAGCGACGGACACGTCGTCGTCGGTCGGGCAGAGGTCCTCGATGCAAGCCTCGTCTTGCGCCCCGCGTGCCGAGTAGAACCCAAATGTGAACGTCTCGCCCGGGCTCCCGTTAACCCGATTGCCCCTGACCAGAAGGAAGGTTTCCCCTTTGGCGTTGTACATGGATTTGGCCAAATCCCCGGTGGCATTTTTGTCCGTAGAGGCGGTGCCGTTGCTGTTCCACTCCCATTTTAGCTGCAGGTCCTCGGTCGGTTCCCCGGCTCGGCCTTGAAGGAACGTGCGGAGCTGGGCGAGCCGCCCGTAGGAGAGTATGCCCTTTCCAGTCTGCCGGCCCAGTGCGGTCTGAGCTGCTGGGGTTGCGGTCTCCAATTGAGCAGGCGCATTGGGAGAAGCCTTTGTAAAGGCTTCTAAAAGGAGGTGGAAAGGATTTAAAAGTGCGGGCTGCGATAAATAAAGGGTTAGCATCCATTATAAAAAAAAAATAAAGGAGAAAACTTACCGCAACCGTGGCCAAGACACGGTCAAACATCTCGTAATTGGCGCCCGACCTTCCACCCTCATTAACCTCAAACGCGGCAATTAAGGCGTCGACGCAATCCCTGTCGGCCTCCGCCACCGGCAGCCTTTCGCCGGCGTACGTCAGCCAGCCTTGCAACGGCAACATAGCTTCGACCACCGCCCGCAGCTCGCGCAACCCCACCACCAGGTCCCGCAACGCGGGCTCGCCCGTTGAAAGCTCCGCGGCAACATTTTTAAACGACGCCCACCCGACCTGCGCGACGCCCACGCCAACGTCCTCTTGCGTCAGGTGCAGGATATCTACAACGTCATAAACCACCTCGTCGCCGGTATCATCGCGCGTATCCCAGATGTTGTGCGTGCCCTCCGCGGAGCCCCAGGTCTGCACCTCGTGGGCGGGAAAGTCGCGCGCGCGCCGGTGCGCCAGGGCCCGCCAGCGCTCCTCGTCAAACGGCAACTTTTCAGCGGCGGCAGTGTCTGGGGCGGCGAGGGCCTGGAACAGCCCGCGGCGCTGCTCAGCCGGGGCGCGGTAACGCAGCGTCATACGCACGTGCTCCTTGGCCGGGACCGCCCAGAACAGCACGCGCAGCAGGCCGTCAAACGTAATGCCGGCGGCCTCGGGCTGGGAGGAGGCGGCGGCGGCGGTGAATGGGTGGGTGGACAGGCGGCGCATGGCGCGGAACAGCAGCGGGACCGCGGCGTTCAAGGCCGGGACGGTGGTGACGGGGTTACCGGTGGCGCCGGCGTCGGCGGCCAGGTTGGTGGCGATCCAGGCGGAAAGGGAGGCCTCGGTAAGAACCCGGTCGGGAGAGCAAACGGCGGCGAAGTTTGCGCGCAGGTTCTCAAGGGCGTTGTGGTCGTTGCTGTATCTAAGGGTATTTTCAACGGCACGTGATAGCCGTTCCAGGACGACGGGGGGTTTGAGAACCCCGCCCTGGCGCCATGTCTGGATCTTGTCAAAATCGGCCTGGTTCGCCATGATGTGGTGTCAGGGTGGAAATGAGAGTCTTGTCTAG
Organism: Magnaporthiopsis incrustans; assembly: GCA_003049425.1. Classification (NCBI taxonomy): domain Eukaryota; kingdom Fungi; phylum Ascomycota; class Sordariomycetes; order Magnaporthales; family Magnaporthaceae; genus Magnaporthiopsis; species Magnaporthiopsis incrustans. The sequence goes on along the minus strand of PYSR01000155.1, from coordinate 392 downwards.
GTAGGTTGTGTTTGGTCAGTGTGAGTTTGGTTGATGTGGGTGTCGTTGTCAGTTGCGGATGCCGCCTGCCCTCGCAGGTTTTGTAGATGGATGTGGGGTTGAAGGATGATTTGTGCTCCCTCCACATTGATGTGCAAGACGGCGCTCCCCCTCCCCTGGATGTGCGGCGAAAGCTTGGCCTGGAACAGCACACACTTGTGCTAAATATATCTGCGCGTCAGCCGCCCCCGAGGCTGGGTGAGACCCGATTTGTCAACCCGACGCAACCATTGAAGGACGCACCGTGGGCCGGCTTACATGCTGCACAGCATCAAGTATGGGTCCCGGCGGCGGCCCATTAGCGCTTCGCTTCAACAAGCGGCACAGCCACTACGCTGCCGCCTCCTTCTACC